>NDXB01000032.1:143713-180103 GCA_002631895.1 Agapornis roseicollis
AAATAAAAAAAAAAAAAAAAAGAAGAACAATTTATATTTGTATAGAAACAGGTTAATGTGATATGCAAGCTTGGTGAACTCTGCACTTGACCCCATCTGTCACTTGCTTCAAGGTGATCAAAACTCATGTCTTTAAGTTACTTTGTGGAATAGTTGGGTTCTTTAGGGACATCATTTAGATTTTTAACTTTTCTTCTCTGTAACCAGAAATTTAGCACAGCATACTGTGTGATCCTGTATTGCCATAAAAAACATATTCACCCATTTGTGTTGTCTTGGAAAGAGCGAGTGCTACTTCAGTCTAGGTAGGATTTAATTTCTTTGACAAGAGATCTGATGTAAAGTTTTTTGTATATTCTATTTCATATTTGACCCACAAAACAGATTTTCTTTCATTTAATAAAAATTCATTTTGTACACTTTGTTTCCCTTTCCTGTTCATTTTCTTCCATCAAATACAGTGCATCTTTCCATAGTATCTTTTTTTTACTCTGATGAAAATAATGAAAAACATTGAAGGCAACAGCAAGTTCGTAGATCCAGGCAAGTAACTGAGACAGAGAACAGAAACACTGGCTCAGAAGATTCCCTTTTTTTCTGTACATGAACTCTTACATTCTGACATTTTCTCAGGTCTCTGACCAGCCTCTGAAAGTATTGTAAGAATTACTGCTCTGGTATTAAATTTCTGAGTCTAGAACCGTAGTTTATTCTCAACTGCTAGCAACTGGAGAGATAAATCCTTTTAAAACACATTTGCAAAAGAAGACTCATAAATTCAGACATCATGGTTAATGGGAATTACTTTCTGGTGCAGAAGTACTTAATTTTGCCACTTGGTGATAAAACGGAGAGCATATTTGAATAGAATCTCATCCAGTTTTCAAAGAAGAGCCAAGTTTTCAAAGCTTCATAATGGCAGTAAAAGGAAGACTGAGAAAATAGGAGAATCTTTCCAGGTTAATACGGCTTTTCCACATCAGAAAGCAACATCAGCATCCACAAGACACAAATAGTGGTTTCTGTGGAAAAATGTTAAACTTCTTGGACTTTTACACAGGTACCCTATAGCTGAAGTCTGCAGTGACCTGCCGGCTGTAGCTCTCCATGAAAACAATCAGGATGTCTCCGAGTGAGTTACATGGTGTAACAGAAGAAAAAGGCTAATGCTTGTAAAAGGGGAAGTCAAAATACCTTTTTCAGCTACTTAAATGCAGCCTTCCCACCTATCAGAGGATGACTTCTTGCAATTAAATACTAAATATGTTATGGGTACGTTTTGTGTTTTCTTAAATTAAGCCCTGTTGAATTAATTGGAAATAATACCAACTTTTTGGATTGCTGTGATGCTGCAAATGACTTCACAGGTTTCAGCAGAGACTTGTTCTGATTGATGATTTCTTCCAGGCATGCAGCTCTGTGGCAGCAATCAAACTCTGAATGTAAACATAGCCAGCAAGCAAACCTGAGTAGGTTGCTGTTAGCCTAGCAATGTGGCGCCTTGGTTCAAGCTGCTTGTTGGATGCCATGTCCCTGGCACAGCAGCTGTCTCACAGTGCTCATGGAGTGATTTCATACACATAACGTCAGACAAGCTTTTCAGTGTGAAAGGCTGTATCCTCTTCTCAGTTTTATTTTATGGCTGATGCTTTTGATTTAACTGGTGGGGTTGTATGTGTCTGGGAAGGAGCCCTAAAAGCAATCAGTACTCCACTAAACCCAATATCATCTAAACTTTGCATAAACACAGAGCAAGAGCTCTCCACCAGATTGCAGGCTGCATCGATCTAGGGGTCCAGTGCCAGTGAAGACTCATCTGCCTCTATGGGAGCTGCAACATCTGCAATTGGTACTGCAAACAGAAGCCCCAGGATCTGGCAGCATACTGAGAGGATTAAAGCCAAAGAGTTCCCTAACAACCGGAGTGACACTGAAAATTCTTACTTCGACATTGATTACTCGGGTATCTCTAACAACCCCTGCTCTCAAATCCTTGCAGTGGGGGGACCTAGTATGGGGTGGGGGTTCGGAGGCACCAATTCATTGCTCAGTGCCAGAGCAACCCAGTCTGCTTTCTGTCTAGAAGTAGGCTCCTACCCATCCAGGTTGCTGAATGTAGTAAACTGGTCCCCAGCCTCTCTCCGCACAGGCAGAGTGGAGAGATGGAAACTGAGAATTTGGTAGATGAAAGTTAAATGCCTTGGCTAACCTGCCAGCAAGAAGTGTTTTGATGTATGAAGTTATCACTCACTCCCACTTTTTTAAAATTGCAGGAACATCCTAGAAAAGGCAAAAAATGTGTTTTGTGAAATGGCTTTTAACTCCTTATTAAGTAACCCACATCTCTTGACTAGTTGTTTTATCCTTGACCTACTTCCATAGGTTAGATAGCTAGCAAGGATGTGCTGCCAGGAAGGGCTCCCTTAAAGCAGAATCAAAGACCTGAGGCTGTTGAACTTGGGCAGTGTTGGTTTCTGAAGGTGTATCAGGCATGGAAATGAGCAGAGAAGGGGCATAAAGTGAATCATGTTTCATTAAGCTTTCTGAGCATGTACTATCACTGCTGTTCAAGAAAGACAGCTCCTAAGGTCTGACAGAGGTTTAAGAACAGGTAAGAGCAGTCAGTTCAATTTAAAGACCAGCAGCTTTACTTCTTCCATCTCAACTTGCCCTCAGCAGTTCTTAAGAGAATGGGAATACATCAAAGCACTTTGTAGGGGGTGTAGTGGGACCCATGACAGAAGCAAAAATCATCAGGTAGTGACTAAGCTTTTTTCTGTGCATGTGCTGGGGAGGGCTGAAGACGGGGGAACAGTGTCACTTAGTGCTGAGATGTGAAAAACTCCAAGCGTGCAAATGCTTTCACTGTTGTGTTGTGTGCATATGTGGAGTGGGCCCTCGCATCTTCTCAGTGTCAGATAGTAACATCCATTGCGGAGGATGGAAAGTCTCAAGTTTCCTTCTTGGCACTACTGCTTGCAGAATAGGTTACTGTCTTACAAGCGTGGAAATCCACACACACAAACCTGGAGCTGTACCTTAATGTTTCTCAGCTCTGACTAATTTTACTACAGTAAAGATTGCAGTAGATGACAAGTTGGAGAATGGATATAGAGTGGTCCTCTTAACAAAGTGGATTTCTTCATGTAGCTGAAAATTGAGCATGAGAAGTCTCCCATAAATTATTAAATCAGGCTTTGCCAAAAGGAAAACATTTGGGAATAATTTTTAATTAAAAACTGAAAGCACACATAAATCCTAAGTTCCTGAAACCGTTCTTCTTTTAAGTAGAAATGTTCCTTGACAGTTGTCCTTCAAGTTGAATCAATACCACAAAGGAAAAAAAAAAACAATAGGTGTTTACGTGATACAAAAGTTAAAAGAGGATGAAGGATGTGCTTTANTCCTTTACAGCTTCAAGTTGAATCAATACCACAAAGGAAAAAAAAAAAACAATAGGTGTTTACGTGATACAAAAGTTAAAAGAGGATGAAGGATGTGCTTTATTTCTTTTGGTTCGCTCCTCAGCACAGCCTCCAAATCTGCTTTCTTTTCCTTGTTGAACTCAAGTTTATGTACACTGTGGGTCAATCCACACCTCATCTTGGCTTATCTCCTTCTTCAGTGAATCCTAGCCATCAGATGCTCAATTCTGTCACCATCACTGTCTTTATCCAGTAGTTCCCAGTTCTCACTGCCTGCACCCAAGTGGGTTGTAATTTTTTTTCCTACCCAACTAATGCAACCTTCTGCTGTCACTTCAGAAGTGTTTGAAGCCCAGCACCTGGCACAGCCCTGTCTTCCCTCTCTCCCTGAGGAACGGCAGGCAGCAGGATGTGATCCCTCAGACAGCATCACCTACCGTGGGCTGGTTTGCTGCAACTGCAAACCCAAGGCTCTTCAAGACCAGGTTGGATGTGTCTGAGCAACCTGATCTAGCTGAGAAGTGCATATTTTTGCCATGCCTGTGGGGTGAAAAGCTATGTTAACAGCTTGCTATGTGCGGCTCTCTTCCACTGACCACAGTGACTCTGTGAGTGACTGTCTTGCCAGGGCACTGGAAAGGGGAATAGAGCCAGACCTTCCCCCTGAGTCACCACTGCTCTCTTTCTAAGCCAAACTCTTGCCAGAGTTGACAGACAGTAACTATTGCAAAGCCACGTAGGTTTAACAGGTGATGACAAAACATCCATCCTTCTCTAGATTTGCTGTGGGACATGAATAATGCACAACTTTCTTCTCTGCCCCTTCCACATCTACCACAAGAGGTCTTGAAAAAGCAAATCACGGGAGCCATAAAGGGAGAGAAACCCTGGTCAGTCACCCTCAAAAGGGCTGCATCCTCCTTCCTTTCCCTTCTGTACAGGAGACCGACACCTCTTAGTCCCCAGGAATGTTTGCCTGCCTTGCCTGTCAGATTTTGGCTGTTGTTGCTCTTTCACAACAGGCAAGCTGTTCTCACCAAAGCAAAACCTACCATTGCTATTGACCAACTGTCAACAGCAAAGCCCATAGGCAACAGCCTCCTCCTCATCATGCTGCCTTCAGACCAAGAGTGATGAGGAGGTGCTTTTTGGCAGGGAGTACAGCAAAAAGACAGAAAAGCTTTCTATCTTTTCAGAGCCACCACTATGGGTATGTATGACCCTTTCAGGACACAAGTATTAAACGTGTCACTTAGTGCCAACATAAAGGGTCCTTGAGAAGTTCTCTGTTTTAATTAAGTGGATGTGTTTGGTCCTTAGAGAGCTCAACATGTACTTGGGTGAATAAACGTTTTAATAATTCAACTTCATTTCTCCTTATCTCTTAGCTGCATCCCACAGGAAAGCTTTCTTTTCATTGACACTGAATACAAAATGAAGAATGCTCCATTTAATTTATTTTTTTACTTTCTGTCCTTTTATCCAAGTTCTCAGCCAGCCTCTGAGACCACAGGGCAGCCCCACTGCAGGACCAACACGCAGTGGCCCTGTGCCAGCTCCACAGGATACAGCCATCAGTTGGCATCCTCCTCAGTCCTACCTCCAGGGCCTGCCCAAGGAAGTGGTGCCACCTCTGAGCATATTTCAGAGCAATAGCCGTGTGTCCTCCAGTATCCATCTGCTTCACTGACCACCACCTTTCCCTCACTAGTAGAAATTGCATTTCAGCTTGCCTGCATGAAACACATCTTCCTCCGCAGGTGGTTCCTTCTGTGAGTAATTCAAACCACTTTTCAGCACTTTTTGGCTTTGCACTGTGCTTTAAATCTCTTCGTTTTTAAAATGCAGAAAGCAGCTAAGGAGCTGAAAGCAGGCCCCAGGTGGGCTGTGGGACAGAAAAGAAACTCAACAGTCTAAAAGTTGTGATTTGTCAGAATAACTCATCTCTCGTGACAGAGTCTCTGCTTGGTGTGTGTTTAAGCTGAACATACAGATCAGGCATTTTTCCAGCTCAAAGTACAATCTATGATTCCTGATGGGCCTGAGATGTGCATTGGATTTAGTACTGCAGTTTTGTGATGCGGGTGTTACTCTGTAAGGTTGTGACCTGAAAGAGCCTGTCTGCACAAACGGTGTTTCGTTGGTGAAATATGGAACACACACCCACTCCTCCACAACATACCCACACACACTGATAAGTCACCATGCCACTCATGTTGTCGGGGTGCTTTTAAGGACAAGAGGAGGAGAAGAAATCTGATACTAACGGATTGAATCTGGTGATTAAAGACTGAATACTGAGTCCTTACATGAGAGAGTCATTGGTCTACAAGGGGAAGAAGGGTGATAAAACAGCAGTTCATCAGGTTATAAATTGTCCTCTATAGCATGTGCCTAGGGCTCCTTGCAGCTCAATGGGACTTTAGCAGCTACCCAACATCTGTTAGTGTCCTTGTGACTTGAACCCAAGTCCTGAAGTGCACAGGCCATCAAACAGGGGCTCCTCATTTGCTTCATTACAAGGAAGGCAGCTCTGCTCATCTGCATGCCCTCCATAGGCCAGTGGGTGCAAACAGTTGCATGAAAGGGGTTAATCTCGGCTGCAGCCTTAAGTAGCTTTTATTTCAATTGACTGCACTTGACATCTGTGAGGCCAAGGCACTAACAAACACAGTGGAAGTACTAAGGAATCAGTCCCTGAATAACTCGTGGTTTATCCCCAGCTTATATCATTTACCTCATTTTGGTGCTGCCTCCAGCCTTCAGCTGCTCTTTGTTTGCTCAGAGTTAATAGATTTCACATGCCGCAGTGCCACATCCCTCTCTCTGCTAAACTAACCCTCTGCATAGGTGCACAAAATAACTTCCCCCTGTGTCCTCTGCCAGTGGGTTAGAGTGGAGACAACCTGAGCGCTCTGTAACTGGGATACAGCAGCTGCAGCAACCCCTGGCCACAGTGCTTTGCTGTGGTGCAGCACATGCCATGACACGAGTGACAACACAGAGGCAGCTACTGCTTTCAAAGAGCAAACACCAAAAATGCTGCCTATGCAGGAGAGGGCTGGGTTACAGCTGAACTGCACCTCAGCTACCTTGGGCTGCAACTATCCTGGAGCAACCCTGGAGCAGGGATGTACAAACAGCCCCTGTGCTCTGAGCTCTGTCAGGGTTCAAGTGAAGGCAGGTTGTCACTGTCAGTATGAGCTGCATGCTTCATCACCCTGCGCCCTCACCTGGAATCCAGGTCTTGGTATTAGGAGCACAAAATGTGTTGCTGTTTTTAGATCCCACTCATTGCTTGTCTTTGTGCATGTCCCTAGTGCTGCAAAGGGCTGCAGAACACCACTGGGATCCCAAAGGGGCAGCTCCTGCCTGGTGGAAACTGCCATAGCTCCCTTGATGTGAACCCTGAAGCCCACCAAGAAGTTCAGGGTGAGGAGGTGCTCTCTGGCATCTCTAAAGGCTGTCAAGAACCACTTTCTGAATGACAAATAATGATTAAGAACTAATTCATGATCCTCCTCTGGGTCATTGTGGAAGCATGCAGTATTTGGAAACCTGGAGAGCACAAAGGAGAAAATGCCTTCATTGCTTAGAGTTTCCTGATGTGATGTTGAAGGCTCAGTGCTTGTAGCTCTTGTGTTATGATGTTCGCTTGGCTTTCTTTGAAGATATTTAGCTAATCAGTATAATTTAATACATTTGTATGCGTAAATATAGCTGCACAACTCCTACAATATGCTTTTGCTGCAAAGCTGGCAGTTACCAACTCTCTTTCCATTTAAAACTGGTTTCTGGAATTTGCTAACTGCACGCATTTGAATTTGCTGGGGAAATTTGCACTTTAAGAAAATGCGATTTATTTTTCATACTTCTTCAGGTTGCAAGGCAAAGTTTAAAAGTGTGTCTTGGCTGCACTGTTGGAAAGCACAGCACCAGTGAGCATTCCTGGTGGGTTTTAAGCTAAGCTTTGTGAGGGTTTACATATGATTTTGAATGTGAGGGGCTATGAATAATAACAGTGGGCTTGAGGCAACGGGGTGTAAACAATGTGAGATCTCCCCACTGGGTTGAAATCAAACTCCTTCAAGTCTTTTGTGAAATTTTGACACAGCTCAAAGAAATGTTTTCTGAACAGTGTGTGGGCTGCAACATTGGGAACGGGTTCTTCCAGTGTTAGCGAGCAAGCATCCTGCCTCAGAAATTACATCCAAGCATTTTCAGAGCAGGGTATCTTACAGATATATTCTTTATGTTCTGATATGTGAGGTGGGGCACTGGAGGATACATCTGTTTTCCAGCAGAGATGATCTGAACGATGTGGCTTGAAGAGAGGAGTTTGAGCTCAAAAATAAAGCCTCACTATGAAGTATCCTACAAAGCAAGAAAGCCAGACAATGATTCAGAGATATCTGGGACAAGATGCGTGCAAACCACCCCAGATACTAATGACTTCACTGTAGTAGCATGACTATGAGTCAAAACTCACAAACATCCTTTATGTTTCAGACAGGTTTTGTCCCCAAAAAGACAACCTGTCATGCAGGCACCGAGTGAAATTTGTCTAGGGTTATTAGCTGAATTCTTACTTGCTACTCTCTGTCCATTACTCAGGCATTTTGGACCAAATGTTTTAAAATATTTTCAATATCCCATCTTGAAGTTGTCAATATGGAATTCTTCATCACTGCTTTCAAGAGTTGGGTTTGTTCAGCCTGGAAAAGAGAGGGCTCTGGGAAGTCCTTATAGCAGCCTTCCAGGCCTATGAGAAAGATGGGGACAAACTTTTTAGCGGGGCCTGTTGCAATAGGACAGGGGATAATTGTTTTAAACTAAAAGAGGGGAGACTCAGAATAGATTTAACAAATAAACTTTTTATAATGAGGATGGTGAGACACTGGCACAGGTTGCCCAGAGAGGTGACAGATGTTCCATCCCTGGAAACATTCAAGGTCAGGTCGGGCAGGACTCTGAGCGACACGGTCTAGTTGAAGATGTCCTTCCTCATTGCAGGGGGATTGGGCTTGATGATCTTTAAATGTCCTTTCCTACCCAAACTATTCTATGATTCTATGAAAACTACCATGGCCCTGAAGCTGAGCTGCTGCACCAAGTTGATTTGAAGCCTGAATTTTGAAAATATAAAAATAGGCTTTTAGCAGCCTGCCTGACAGAGGCAGAGATGTTGTGTGGGCAAACTGTTCCAGAAGATGGCTGTGCAATGGTTATTAAGAGCTGCACTTCCATAATAACAGTGCTGGGAGGTTTCCTTAGTAAAGAATGATAAGCAAGTTTCGACTTCTTCCTCACTGAGACCTGGAGGCAGCACCGTGTTTGGTTAGCTCTGGTGCATTATCCTCTAATAGCTAAGCAATATATTTCACTTGAAGGATGAATAATAGAATGTTTTCTCTCGCTGCACCTCCCCACCACCACTTTACTTTCAGAACAGCATCTTCCATTGTTGGTTATTGTCATTATAAACTAATTTCCCCAACCACTGCTTTAACAATCATTTCCTGACTTGTAGGCATTAAGCAAAGATTGCTGCAGCATAAGTGGGTTAATTTAGAGACTGACTTTGAACAGCATAATTGATTTGAATTTTATTCTGTTTTCTCTAGCCACTTCTCTCACTAAAAATCACAACGTGGCAAGATCTGTGGGCACGGGCATGGGCTCAAGTCTTCTGCAGGCAAAGTCCTTGTGGATGAGAGCCCTCCCATTTCTATGTGTGTAGCTTCAACCATACACTATGCACATGGAGGTGATCCCTCCAGGGAGGGATCCCCACTGGGCTTTATGCCCTTTCCTTTTGCCACCCTTTGCAGGGCTTCTGGTGCTGCAGAAATCATGAACTGACTCACTTCTTAGCCACCACTGCAGGGGTTGGAATTACAAATGTTAGTGTTCATGATGGGAGGAAGGCCAGAGAGCTGAAAATAAACGTGCTAGTATTTAACTCCTGATAAATACCACCATGTGTTTGTGTGACTTGCAGGCTGTGGGACCAAGGTGACAACTGACCCAGGGCAGCAGCCCACACAGCTCTGACATACGTCATGCTGCCTGAAGAGTTTTGTTCTCTGGCACTGTGATATTGGGCATGGGTATTGCTACACCTAGGAGGCTGCCTGCCTGCCTGCCTCTCTGTCCCCACAAGGAGTCTGCTTCAGGGATGCTCTGCAAAGGCTCAGCCCTAACATCACAGATGCATTTCCAGACATTTAGCTGTGTTACTCCAGTACCCAGCACAGGAAATGCTGCATTTTGCCATGATTTTTAACTTGGTTTTGATTCCCCTTGTCTCCCAGACACATGTGTGGAGCAGGGAATGCCCTGCGGACACTGCTGCAGGACCTACGAGTGTCTCGTCAGGTTTCTGAAGCACATGCTCACCAGGGTTCCCTGAAACGAGCTTCCTGGTTCACTCCCAAAGCTGTCTTTTTCTGTGTACATCTGCTCTTGAGCTTTGTTACATATCTTCATTTCTGTTAAAGAACAAAAAGCCTTGGGATTTTAATTATAATGTAGAATACAGGCTGAGAGAGATGGGCTTGTTCAGCCTGGAGTAGGCTTCAGGGAGACCTTAAAGCAGCTTCGAGGGCCTAAAAGGGCTGACAAGAAAGCTGGAGAGGGGCTTTTGACAAGGGCCTGCAGGAACAGGACAAGGGGGAACAGCTTTAAACTGACAGAGGGGAGATTGAGATGAGATGTGAGGCAGAAGTTCTTCCCTGTGGTGGTGATGAGGCGCTGGCACAGGTTGCCCAGAGAAGCTGTGGCTGCCCCATCCCTGGCAGTGTTCAAGGCCAGGCTGGACAGGGGCTTGGAGCAACCTGGTCTAGTGGAAGGCATCCCTGCCTGCGGCAGGGGGTTGGAACTGGATGAACTTTAAGGTCTCTTCCAACACAAACCAGTGTGGGATTCTGTGAAAAATAATGAAAATACCAGCTGAGCAGCATGGCTGCAGCCCATCCTCCTACATGGCCCTGAGCTCCTAACACCATTTCAGCTCCTCTCAGCTGATCGCAAACGTTTGCAAAGGTGCTCAGCATGTGCCCTCTGTGCTGTGGGAAGGGGTTGTCTGGAACATTCAGGCACTAGTTACCTCAAACACAGACCTGCCCAATGCTAGTTAGGGTCCTAGCATGAGACACTCAGGCTCATAAGTATTAGCTGGCATGAGTTACAGTCAATGGACCTTTTGAATTCCCACCAAGTCCCAGGCTGCCATCCCACTAATTTCAGCAAAGCCAGGATGTTCCTGCCATGTCTTTGGATAGTTAAAAGCCAGCTCTTGCAGTCTGACAAGCTTTGCACCCACCACAGGAAACTGACAGCTTGCAAGAGATTCTCTCCTAGTGCTGGTCCTGGTCCTGGCAGTGTTCACACTGCAGCTCTGTGTGCTGCTTGTGCAACAAAAGCCCAGTGGTGGCAAGCATGAGCTGCACCAGGGCCGTGACAGTGCTGTGGGATTACCTGCACTAGCAGACATGTACTCACAAACCTACCCACACTTGCAGACATCCTCTGTGTGCTTGGCTTTCATATTCATGCATGGCAGTGTGCTGCTGTGATTGCAGGAAAGGAAAGGAATGGAATACAGCTGTGCCACCGATTCCAACCCTAGTTGCAAGAAATAGCAGCACTAGAAGACGTGTTGGTACTTAAAGCTTCATGCCCTTGTTCTCCCTACTTATTTGACAAAAGAGAATGATGTTGCCCAACATAATGCTATAAAATCTGGGCCTCCCAGCAACCTGGAGCCCCATTTCTAAAGACATCACAGACACCAGGGATGGAGACAAGTCATCCCTATGACCCAGCGATGCATGGCATTCCCTTGAATAGTCAGCTGCTCTTCAGCTGTCAGCTCCTACTGCAGACTGGCCAGCTTTTGCTAACGTTGCTGTTTGCATTCCTCAAGAATGTCACAGCCATAAACACTTCAGTCTTTTGTGGCTCTTCATCTCTCAGGCTTTCGTAGGAGATGCACCTCGATGGCTGCCTTTAATCACTTGCCTTTTGGGTTTTGCTCCCAGCTTTACAGTTTCTCCCTGGTAGCATAAAGCCAAGAACAGAAAGGGTGACTCCAGAAATAATACTGCTGGGCTCACGCAGCACCACTACCATAACTCCTCTTCCATGTGGCTCCGCCACATTTGTGCCAGCCATTTGTCAGTGCAGAGCTGGAAAAGGGTTGATGTAAATCATCTGAGAAGATGCTTCTCTTTCCTTTCTCTTGCTGAATAAGTTGATTTTTCAAGCATTCAGCCTAACCTCAGCTGTTGTGTTTTAGCATCTCCCCCTGCTGACATCCAAGCCCTGCATTCCATCGGGCCACATCCCAACTGTGTGTGGCATCACCTCCATTGGTCACAGGCACCTAACAGTAGGTCAAGTGGCTTGTAGCCATCACAGTGCCTGGAAAACTTTATTCTTCTCCAGTGTACTCCTCTCCAGTCTCCACTCTCCCAGTTAGTCATACTCCCCTTTTCACATGCACGCCCTTTCCATGCAGATATTACAATTATGCAGGATGTAACGCATTGGAAGATTTCTTTTCCCTCCTCCACAAATATCTAAACTTATCCCTAACTACCTACCTAATCTGTCTATCAGATCCAAATGTCCCCAACATTTGGGGGTGTTTGGGCTTGGGATTCTGATTCAGGCTTCTCTACAGAAAACATTGAAAGGTCACTGCATTTTACATCATCCAGCAAATGAAGCTGAAAACCGTTCAGTGCTACCGTATGAATGTACTCCCTAAAACCAATATCTACCTGCAAACAGTGTGACTAATTTTGGTCTGAAAGAGTTTTGTGTAAGTATTGTTTTACTTTTAATGTTCTCTTTACTTTTCATCACTTCTTTAAATCCCACCAAAGGCAAACTTTCTCGCAAATTGATGTCTTGGCATTTTCACTCAATGATTTTGACTCTCTAATGGCAGCAGGGGAATAAGCCAGTAGATTAAACTGTCCAATCAATTGCCCTCCTGCCTGTATTATATGCATTATTTCCCACCGTACATATTCAGCATTGCAGTCTATGATCATTAACACAGTGGGTGCTGTTAGACAATGAAAGCCAGCAGCAGGCTAATAAAAGGTTTAATGAATAACACGATACCCTTACCAACAGCTACAGAAAAGTTGGTTTAGGGAAACAGGAACTGTGTGTTGGGGCACATTGTACATGAAATAGGGTTATTTGTGCTAATAAGCAAATACTCCTTTATCACAAGGCTAGTACTGAAACGCTGGCCTGGAGAGAAAACTGAGTTTGAGGGAAATACCCCCTTCGATCAGAGGTGGACAGAGCAGATATTACCTCTCAGCAACTTGTTTTCTATATTATGCAGCTTAACTGCTCGGCAGGGAATTAATGCCAAGAAATTTAACAAGCATTTTTCCAGTTTAAGCACTGCCAGGTTGCTGAGCCAGTCCCTAAATTTGCCCTTCAAATCTTACCCACTGTTTTCCTCTGCTTTATGAAACAGGATGGAGTGCTGTTCTTCTTTCCAAAGAGAAGGTCAGCCTTCCAGCTGCCCAGTTAGGGCTTCTCATTCCCAGCTGACATCCTTTCCCACTGATGCTCTTGTACTTCCCAGGCTGAGAAATCCTGCGAGCATCTGTTGGGCAGTCTGGTTTGGGCACAGCTGGATTTGCCAAATAAACAGTGCCATTCATCCAGCATAGGCTCATTGTGTGATCAAGAAACACTTCAACCAAGGAAGGCAAAGACTTGACTTGCAGTGGGATGGAGGTTAATTCATGCCTTAAAGAGTCTCACAGAGTGAGAAGCAGTTAGCCAGCTGTGGGCAGGGCAGGGGCATAGGGGCAGCACCAACCAGGGTTTCCACATCCAGCTGACTTGGTACTGCCTTGTGACATCCTCCCTCTGGCAAGAACTGAGAGGCTGAGGGACAGCAGGGGAACATCAGTAACTTTGAGCTGTGCAGCGAATCCGCCCACTCCTGGATGTCTTCTCTTATGTACTTTTTTCTCAGGTTTGGAATGGGCCAAGTGAAGTTTCTTTCATTATGCCTCCTGCAAGATCACTGTGCAAACTGACAGGATGTACTGCTAGCAAAGGGAAGGTTGACATCCAGTCTGAACTTCTCCTTTCTTAGTTTCACCTATTTACTTATGTTTGCTTTTAATTTGCTGGTTAAGTCCCTTTATCTACACTGTTTATGGTTTTATATACTTCAAGACTGTTCCTTTGTTCCTAGGCTGTACTTGTCTCTTAATCTAATACATCTTGAAGTCTTTTCATTCTTCCTTGCAAATCAGACTTTGGACCTTGATGAATCCATTTACTGCGCTGATCTGAATTCTCTACCACTCATCAGATCTTCCTCACCTCATAAAGAAATGAACAGGCTATTCGGGGTGTGACTGTGAAAAGATTGTATCTATATATTCCAGCCTTATTGTATGTTGCTCTGGCTATTTTACCTTGCTATGCTGCATTGCAAATACAGTCCCCTAAGATTCTTTTTGTGTCATTTCTTTGCAAGTTTATCTGATTGTGCATGTCTTAGATTGTTCTTTCTCCTCATGAATTATAATAGCTTTTCATTTTGATTGGGTTTTATTCCATGAATGTTATCTAATTTTCTCACATTCTCTCTGTATTTTTTAACTGGGTGAGTTCTTTCCTATATTTTAATGTCTTTTTTTTGTATTAGCAATTTCCCTCAATTTAATATATCTGTGACTTCCATTAATATCTTCTTTATCCTCTATTTTAGATAATTAGTAAAAGGATGAAAGAAGAGACGCACTTTATTTAACAAATGTCTCTGCTAGTGTCCCTGCTGACCTGTAAGTCATTACTTCAACCATTTGTTTACAATGTTTAATTTTAATGATAAAGGACATTATCATTTCTTTAACCATAGCAAATGATGCTGAGATGAAGACTCAATGGAGCATTCTCGTAACAGGAGGAGGGGATCATATGAGATGACCACTGCAGTCATCTTTTGTCTGCAGAGTTGGTATTATATTATGTTGTTTTGCCACAGCTGTTTGGTTTGCAATTTTGGTGTTATCTATTAACCTATACAATACTGAGACACCCTTTGAGATACCCAAAGCTGACCACAGCCTCTCCATGCCTTTGCAATGGCTGGATCAACTCTTGTTTAAGGGCTGCCCGAGCTTCTGGCCACAAATCTAATCTTGCCCTGATGTGCTGATGCTTTGCTCAAAGTGTTTCTACTCCAGAGTTAGTGCTGCTCTGACTCCTGGCTGACTCCTTTCTCTGCTCTGGCTGACAGATGAGCCTTGCTCTCAGCTCCCAGCTCCCACTTGCCTTCCTACAAGCCTTCCACAGCTCCCAAAATCCTCACCCCAGTCACATCTCCACACCCTGCTCTGATAGCAAGTGCCTCTTCAAAGCCCAAGCACAGCAGGCACGGGGCAGTCGTGCACACCAAGACTGTGATGGGTCCTGCCCGCAGCTCAATGAACAGCCCAAGTCTGCTCAGCCCAGCACACTGTACCCTTAGATAACTACAACATTGCTTGGGAAACAAAACAGTATCGTAAGTTGAAGCACTAGCTGGAAAACCAGCCACACTGCACACAGACCTGCCTAAACCTGTGCTGAGCTTCCCCCCTAGCTCTGCAAGGCTTAATGACTGGTTTGATTGGAAGTCTGTATCCATCTGCCTCTAAGGTGCCATCTCACCCATCTAGAAGCTGCTTTGAGAATGCAAGTGCTCTCTTTCATACATAGGATTTTTTTGTTCCTCACATACTCTCCTTTTAGAGAATAATAAAATATTTAAGCTACAAGAAAGGAAAGAAATGGAAACACATTCACTAGAACTTCAAGGGCTGGCATGCTCCATCTTGTATGTTGGCATTTCTCTACTTACCTCTACTGTGGCAGCTCTCTGGTAGCATGCAGCAGCTTCATCCTTTTTCTTTCAAATCCAAAATCCTTTTCTGGATGCAGGATGCAGCTACCAGCTAATATTCACTTGGATGGCATTCTCTGACAGCTGGCTGCCAGGGTCTACAAAAGCCAAGTCAGAAATACACAGGACCTCAGCTTGTGCTTTAAAATAACATGGATGTGCAAATGCTCTGCTGACATGGAGGCAGGGAAAGGAGAGTAACAATCAGAGAAAGTGATTTAAAAAGAAAACTTTTTAAAAGCAGTCAGTAATTGCATTGTACTGTGTCCCTCTACACACAAAAAAATGGTAGGTCCATCATTCCTGCTTCCCAGAGCTTCTATGTTAACTCTTTAAGATCAACAGTGAGCAGCTTTGGAAGTTAACAGTCAATTTGCTGTATCAGTTGCCCTGGCAGTCCAATAATTACGATGGTGATAACTGGACCAGGGGGATCCAGGAGGGTTTTGGAAACAGGCAGGGAAATTGGCTCTCAGCAGGTTTCTGACTCCTATTGTAGAACACCTTTGTTGCCCACAAAAGAGCTCTACAACTAAGCAATAATCTAATTATTCAATGCTGCTCTTGAAGACCCTGTCTCCTGTTCACTGTTTAATGTCTTTTTGGTGAATTCTGCCTTAAAAGCATTTTCTTTCCATGTTCTTGAATTTTCTTAACTTTGTGCTTATGCCAACAGCCTTCAGGCTTTGTCTATACTGAGTCTGGAAATCTTTCTTCCTCCTCTCCCCAAGCCAACCACGTTCAAACACAGCACTTGCGGAGAGGTGCTAATGTGTTTTCCCAGGCCTCTTCAGACATGATTTAAAAGCTGGTAGTTAAAACCATAATGTAAAAAAATGCATTTGCAAATGATACATTTTTCTCCCACTTACTTTTTTTTTTTTTTAAGCGGAACTATCTAATTTCTGTGAGAAACTGAGCCAGAGCTCATTTTACTTTATGCATATCTTTGGTTATAGCTGAGTTACAATTTAATTGCACTGGGGGTTTTTTCAGTTCCCCTCTGTCTGTGGTGGCCCTTCTTCAGACTTTACCTGGATCACCTAATGTCCTCTCCACCTGAGGATCAGCAATGTCAGTAATGACTGACGCATAATGAAACTGCAAGTAGCCTAGGTTCCGTGTGGAAGATGGTGTTTTTCATGTAAAAGTAAAATATTTTCCTGATTTTTCACTGGCAGTCCAAGTTTTTCTGTAATATCCATCTCTTTGGACATTTTAGTCTTTCTTTTACTTAACTCTTTCAAACCACACATTTTTCCATCTGTAACACTAGTTTCCTATTCAACTAGTATCTTGATATTCAGTCTTCTGCAGAAGGCGGCTATTTTGTGGTCAAGTTTGCAATTTTGGGAGTTGAAATTATCTGTTCTGCCTTGCTCCACTAAAAGCTTGGCACTCACTTAACTCCATCCTTCCATTCTGCACTTTTACATGTGCCAATACTATTTTTCCTCAGGATTAAGCTCCTCCTCTCGTGCACTGTTCCAGTCGCTGCTAGGCCTACCTCTTGCCAGCTTCATGATAAATTGTGCTAAGGGGTCAAGCAAAGTGGTTATGTAATAGCATTTGTTTTGGTGATTATTATTATTTTCATAGTTGCCTTTAGCCTCTGGACATAGACCGCTGATTCCTTTCATATCCAGCCATCTGATTCAATGTGCTGGTGATTCCCTAGTGTTTTATTATGGCTAATCCAATGGACTGAATATCATTTAGGCCATGCTGGATCTTGACACAGTGTCTATTAGAGCATAAGCATCTTGTGTCACTGTAAGCAAATCACTTATGATGAAGAAAATAAGACACTTGATATTTAGGTGTCTAAATCCTGGCATAAAATCCATCAGCTTTAATCCTTAACTCAACCCTCACTGAAACTCTTTCTGCAAGGAGCAGGGCTGAAGATAACTTCCAGGGCCTGTGGTGAAAAGTTAAGCTGCAAATGTTGTTCTAACACTTTTTCTGAGACTAGTTTGATTCAGGTTCTTGAATATGTTCAGCCTGGAATAGAATAGGTTGAACTTGCATATTAAACACTCTCTAACATGAAGTGGAACAGTTTGGAGTAAGTGCCATCTGTACAGCCTAGCCTGGGAAGTGGTGAAGAACTATCTATCTTCTTTCAAACCCTGCTTCTGTAAACTTGTTAATCAATGCGAATTTCTCAGGGTGACCTTATTAGGCCCATGCTTTCACTGTCCCTTTTAAGGTGGCTACATGCCATGTGTGTGAGCACATATTTCTTATTTGGCCGCTAATGGCCCATAATTCATATGCAAGAAAGAGCTTCTACAAAATATTTGCAGATTAAAATATTTTTCTTGCATGCTGTAATAAACTGTGTGGGTTGGTGTCACAAATAGCATAGCACCTGAAATATGAACTTTTCACACAGGTATCTTTTGCTTGATAATGTTTGAGACAATGTTATTCTGAGGAAAAACTATTTGGTCGGTTTGGTTTTGTCAGTAATTTACCGAGTTGATTTGCTTCCTGCATATGAACATGTTCATGCTCTTGGGCAATTGCTGTATTATTATTAATTGGATTTAGTAGGATGGAAAAAGCATTTGAATGGATGTTGCTTATATGTGCAGAACATATAATGTGAATTTTTTAAATGGATATCCCATCTGAATGGTTTGTTTTTCCCACTGACAAGTCAGTCACTGTAGTAGTGCCAGGTTAAGTCTATCCAGTGATGGGGCTCTGATACATGATGTTTCTTTGATTTAGCAAGGTGGTTTCTCTCTAGATCTTTGTGTCAGGGAGTAGATTTAACAGCTGGCAGAATGACTGTGGCACCAAATCCCAGCCATACAACTGGGAATCTCAGCCCCAGCTGTAGGAGATCTTCTTTTCCCCCACAGTAATGTCAGAGGCAGAATGACCTGTAAATGAACAGAGGCAAGTGGTGACGGGAGGTTGGAACTGGTCCTGTGGAGCTAATTAACTTGGTGTTTGAAAGGTATGAAGAGTACAGAGAAATAGGAAGGCTTTAGCAGCAAGGGGAGTAGCACAATGAGAAATACACATGGAACTGGTATAATTCCTAGGTATAAGCTCAGAAAAACCTATTGACTTCAATTGGATTATAGCAGAGCACATTTTTTTTTCTCAGAAATAGGAAATGAAATGAGGACTATCATCTTTGGTAACATCACAAATGAATAAAAAATGTAAACATATATCTCTGAAATAGAAATTATAATTAACTGTGGCTCTTCTTCTTAGAATAAGCCTAGGGAAGACAGGTAGGAGGAAAAATTGTAGCTCTGGAAGGCAACCATGTTGAAATCATCACTTGATAGTCAACTGAAGGCCAATTTCTGAAGCTACTTCCAGCCTTTTCAAACAAGCTCTGAACCTCAGATCTTCATAGAAACTTCCTCAGCACCTCCACCTTCCCTGTCAGCTCTAGGATTCTACGGGCCACAAGATGAGCAAACGGAGTCTTTTTGTCTGTGCTGCACTGGGGTAGCCTTTTTTCATAGCAAAACTTAAATATCTTGTTTTCTCAGTATTTCAGCTCCAGAGTTAGTGAGTACCAAGAGGTTAAAATACAGTTCTTTGCTATAAAAAAAATAGGAAAAAAAAATCCGAAACCAAACCAAGAATAGTTTGCAAAAACGAAACTGGGGAGGAACAAAAAAAAAAGCAATTGATTTAATCCAGGTACAATCTGCTTTGCTTGCAGTTTAGGAGCCCCATGGAGAATCAGATAAGGGTGTCTGACCAGTGCTGCCTTGAAAAAATAACAGAATTATTGCTCATTCTGGGTTTTTTTTTCCTTATTGCTCCCATTCTCCAGAAAATCTTACATTAATTCTTTCTGCAGAAAGGCTACTGAAACATGCACTCAGGGAGTGGTCACAGAAATAACAAATACTTGGGTGATGGATGAAGAAAGAAAAACACTCTCCTTGTCCTTCTCTATTGACTTCCCTAGCAACATAAAAAAACGTTTTGGTACTTTAGATGGCTTTTTGGTTCTGCACTGAGACAAGACTAACACTCTCTCAAAATCACCAGGAACAGGAGTTTCACCTCAATGGAGCCTGCACCCCACCAACTAGACACTGATTCTCTATAAGGCTTTGACCTGAGCAATCTAATCACCTAGTTTCATGTGTATGTGGGAGTGAAGCCTGCTTAGACTTCCTAGTCAGCACCTTTGTAAACAAGGACATCCTTCTCATGCTCAATTTTCATGTAGTTTTGGCAATGTACTGGGTGTTTAATCAATTTTAATTTCTGTGGCTTTGAAAGGGTGCTCTGCAATGTGTGCTGTAAGGAAGCAATAGCAATAGCACCATTAAACTAAAATGGTGAAATAAGATTTAATAGCAAATTAATCATAATAAAGATAAGTCTTATGTGTCTGCTGATTCACTCAAAGAGCCAACAATTAAAAGCAAAATTGCAAAGGCTGTTGGTGACATTTAATCTGTCACCTTGGTTTTACTGAAGACAGATAGCTGGAAGAAGATGTCCTGCTATAGGATGCCCTTCTTTAGCCAAGTAAACTCCCTGTTTTCACACTGTACTCAGAGCTGTCTCAGTAGGAACTCAGTTGAATGTTTCAGGCATGCTCTTGGGCTCTAAATGATATGGACTTCTCCATTAAACAAACAAAACCAACCAAACAAACCTCACAAGATGTTTGTGAACAGTTCAGCAAAGATGCCTTCTCAATGTGTACCGTAAAACAAAAAGGCTCATGCGATGCATCTTTCTAAAAAACAAAGGCTCAAAAACCAGTGTGAAAAGGATCATTGTATTCTGTTTAAATTGATAAAACAGCAAAGTACCTGAAAAAGAGCAATGGATAATGAGTGAAATCTGCCTGCAGTAACTGAGATGAAGATGGCCCAAGCACAAAGCATGGTTCAATAGGGCTGCTGTAAATGCTGATGGTCAGTTTATAACTTGTATAAATTAGTCAATTTTGCACTCCCCAGCAGCTTCATCTCCATCACGACTATTGTATGACAATGAGCATTTCCCAAAGCAGCAGCCTCATCTAGCTCAGGTTAATTACTGGTCAAGGAGGGGCAGCTGGCCAGCTCCAAACAGCCTAGGACCTACTTTTTCCCCAGCTACCTTCCTCTGAAACTGGCAGCACTTCAGAAAACAGGCAGAAGGCATCCAAGATGTCTGCTGCTCCTTGACAAACTGCCCCCCTTCCTCTCTTGCTTGCTCATCCTTTTTGCTCCGCAGCAGTACCCTACTGTGGAAGTGAAGAGGTTTCCTTTATCTCAATGAGGCAGAAGGAGCCAAAGGCAAATGGCTCTTTTGTGACACCACTGGTGCTTCTGAGCGACCACCTCAATCCTATGCATTGTGAAAATCCTTTTTTGTTGTTGTTTTTGCCAATAATACCACTGGCAACTCTGGGCATTCGTTATGTGGTAATGCAATAACTCACTTTCCCTGGCAATCGTTTGTTTGTTTTCAGCAGCTTCTTTGCTATTGAGCAGTAAATGGGATAAGCAGCGTAGGTAGGACATCAGTCTTGTTCTCATCAAGACTAAACAGTGTGAAAAAAAGCCCCAGTTATCACACAAATCTGCAGGTACCATCACTGAAATTACTCATGTTCTTTACTGCAGTGGCTTTGTTCTGCTTCCTGCTATAGCTCAGCCACAGACATTTGCAAAAAAAAAAAAACCCAAAAAACAAAAACAAACATCATTTAACTTAAAACCTAATGTNCCATCACTGAAATTACTCATGTTCTTTACTGCAGTGGCTTTGTTCTGCTTCCTGCTATAGCTCAGCCACAGACATTTGCAAAAAAAAAAAAAACCCAAAGAACAAAACCAAGCATCATTCAACTTAACAACTGATGTAACATACGTCAGACCTTCTTTCACAAGTCTCAGCAGCATCCTATTTGTTTTTTAAAGACACACTGCTAATGTAAGCCACGCTGGAATTCATGGGGTAACCACATTCCCTTCCTCTCCTCCAAACCACCTTCCTCTGGATACCACCGTCTGCATCACCATCCACAAATGCTATCTCTCTCTTTGTTTCAAATCCATAACTGACAGGGTTCACAGATGACACAAAGTGCATCTTGCTGCCCTAGCCTTCCCTTTCTGACAGCCATTCCCACCTCTCCCATGCTATTGTCATGTGTAGGAATAGGCTGATATCCACATGAATAACTTACAAACAGCCCACCAGTGTTCAAAAGCCACCTGAGGCCTAAATGTGACTGTGTCTTAGGTGGATATCTGAGGTTTGTATACAGCTACTTGGGACCCACTTCTGGCCATCTGTTTTCCACTCAGTCTTAATTGCTATGTAAAGAGCAAAAGCACACTTGCTGAACCTCACAGTTTTCTCTATTTTATGTTGCAAGCTGCTGGAACAGTAGGGCTGTTGCTTTCTTACAAAGAAGATGCCAAACATACCAGCAACATGACATTAATTGCAATACGAGCAAACCATTCACCTGATTCTCTTCTTTTTGGTCATAAGTGCACTCAAAGGCAGAAGCTGATACAGCAATGTACATAGCTAAAAAATGCAACACTGAAGTCAAGAATAGCACGTCCCTTCCCAAATCCTGAAATTTGTTTCAAAAGCTCTGCAGTAACTTCAGCATGCACAAGGAAGTTGAAAATGTTATTAGTAATATAAAGTCTTTTTAAAGGCCTGGTTAAATTCATTAAGCCCACTGACCTCTTGCTTAGTGAATTCTATGGGTGCATGCTCATTACATATAGAAGTCCAGTGTTTCTGATGCTATTTAACTTAGTGTTTCTCATGGCAAACAGGCTGAGGGAAGAAGAGCTTCAGGGTCAGTTCTCAATGCAGTCTTTATAATGTGGTTTTCATAACAGAGCTCTGTGCATGTTCTGAAGAAAGTCTCTCTTACTTCTGCATCAAGTGCTGTGACAGTCTGAATGGTGCCACAGGCATCATGATGAAGAGTGCTTTTCTGCATCTGTTCTTCCATAAAATGGGAAATACCAACTTCTGCTAACTCAGGGAGTCCCCCAGCCATCCTCTAGCAGGTCTCCAGGCCAGTGGTCACCTCAGACTCACAGTGCCCCCAGACTGGCATCAGACTAGCTCTTCCGTGGAAGCCATGCTCTGCTTGGGTTTGCCTACAGTAGCATTACAGTTCAGAATAGGACTGTGCTCTTGAAAATGGTTTCTTGATTCTCCCCATTTACTGTGCTTGGGTTCACACTGCCCAACACAAGGTTATTCTGCAGGAGCTAAACTGAATGATCTGCTTCAGCTGCTAATGGGCATTGGGTCTCTGGGAGCACATTACAGCTACTTTGAAATAAAAACTCATGAAACACATGGAGTGCAGATGTTGGGCCCTCAGTGCCATTTTGGTCCTAATGTAGACACAGCCATCATTCACTGTTTGCACTCTCATCCATTTTGTACCCAAAGTGCTGCAATGTGTGCAAAGCAACCTGAATAATACATAAATTCTACTTAACTGGGTGCATGTCTATAGTGTGAAGTTCGTGAGTAGGACTGTAAACTAGCCGTATACTAACTCTTTCAGTAGACCACTCCTAGTGGTAGTTTACTCTTCCCCAAAAAATTGTATATTCTCCTTCAATGAAAATTAAAAAGCTACTTTACAGCACATTCAATTTCCTATGCTTATAAGCTTCCAGATGACAGGAATGTTGAATGATTAAATATTAATCTGGATCAACTTTCAGAGAGGTTTTGTTAAACTGTTTCAAATGTCTGTGTATTGACGTTTACAATTAAAGGGGATGTACTTTCTTTTTTTTTTTTTGTTTTAAATAAACTGCCATTTACATGAAAACCTGAGCTCTGGATCAGAGACAACAGAGGAGATCAGCTTGGTTAAACGATCCATTTAAAAAATCCAAAACTAGTCAATTTGGATTATTTTTTTTCCTGAGAACCACAGTGTGGATAATCACAGAGATCATACTGATATTATTCTCCTCTCATTGTCCTTGATTTTCAGCCAAATGGCTGAGGAAAACCCCACAGACTGCAAAGCCTGTACTGCAGCAAATATAATGCATTTAGGTGTGAGGCTGAATTTACACAATGAATTGTATTTAAGAAGCATTAACCCTTGAGGTTGAAATTTTGCCCAAATCTGAACAGGATCAAGCTTAATACTGTTGGATTCTTTTTCCATCTGCTTGGCTGCCTGACCATGTCTTCATTCAGACAGCATAGTTTCATCTCAGAGCCTTGGGTGCTTATGTTTGCTTTGAGAGACAAAACCTAATTTCCAAATAGCCTGCAGTTTATTCTCTGTATTTCTTTCCATTTATAGAATGCTTTCTGCCTTAGCATTTTGAGTGGATAAATCCCAACACTAGCAAAATACCTTCTCAGCCTGAGCATGGCTGCTGGTATTTGTTATGCCAACGCAGAGGCAGACATATATTGATGTTTACATCCAAACCTTTGTATACAAGCAGTTTCTGAACATGTAGTCTACGATCAGGACAGTATTGCTTCCTGGGTGTGAGGTACACTGCCAGCCACCTGAGTTTGGCAACTTGGTCAGATCAGGGACAGTTTAATATGTAGGTTTACACCTGCTTTGAAAAAAGTAGTTGAGATCTAACTATATATGTTGTTTTCATAAGATTCCTGTTTCGATAAATGCAGTTAACATGTATACCTGGGTCTCATTTTCAAATCAAAGAGCTAAGTAGCCAACAGTTTCTTGCTTGACAGAACACACTCAATGACACCGTAGATAGATAAAACGAGAAGAAAATATACACCATTGTACATAACAAGCTTAATGAGGTTTCTTTTTCAGGGTAGATTTGCATATACTACCTTAAAATTGAGTTTAGCTTTAATGGAAGGTGGCCTGTATGCTGTTGGTTACAACTGTGCTCCTGCAACTGGATACAACAGATTATAGATACCCAAATTCATTGCTCTGACTCTCAGCAAAGCTGCAGTAACATAACCTGATATCTAATAAAAGAGCTGTAACTCACAGCAATATTATTTCCACACAAAAAGAATATGGAGTGTTTATAAGCCATCACCACAGTAGCTCTATGATGTCTTCTGTCACTTTCTTAATATCCTTTGTTTATTTAACTTCTGTGATTTTCCAACCTGGGTCATTTTCCTGAAAAATAATTGAAAAAATCGCTTTAATATAAAAAGTACATCCTGCTTGCAACAGGTACATAATTCATATCTATAGTTTGCAGAAAACCCTAAACAAAGAAAATGTTATATTTACATCATATATATATATACATGACCACCGTTACAATAGATCATTAATATTTTGCATATGACCATTTTACTCACAAAGAACTTGAGGGGAAACCTACTGTATTTTCTCCTGTGCTGTCACTGATGCAACTATATTATTCTTCCCCACTGCATTGCTATCTGCAGTACCATTTCTCATCTCTGAGAACTTTGTTCGCATCAGCTGTCCTGAATGGAATAAGTTGCAGACACACAAATAGAAGTTCAGATTAATTATTTTCCTGTTGAAAAAAAAAAACAAAAAGAAGAAATAAAAAATCACTCTTACCTGAAGTGAGCAATGCTTTATTCACTTTCTTGGTTTTCTCCCATCCTCTTCCCTCCCTACAGCTACAAAAATAATTACCTCCATGACAGGTACCAAAATTTTGCTACTTGCTTCTCTCCCCCTCCAAAAGCACACTCAGCAATACTTTGTGACAATTGATCAAAAATATTACAATGATAGTTTTCAACACAGTCTTCACAGAGACATTCACTTACCTACCTCTGGGATTTCTGTCTGCTATGAGAGCTGAGGAGTGGGAGTCTAGCTTCTAGGGGCTTCCTTTTATTCCCACCACTGATTCTGACAAGCAAGTTTCTATACCCATCTCCACAGTCTACACACACCCCAGGTGTCCAAAACTGATGGGGTCCGTCACCTTGCCTCCCTTTTTGTGATTCCCCTTTTTTTTTTTTACATAGGAATAACACATAAAACTCAGGTTCTTCCTTATGCCACAGTTTCTAGGCATATCCTCTGCAAAGGCTGCCAGTTTACCAAATGGTCCCTTCCAGACACATGAAGACAACCTTTACACCAGTTTACAGCTAAAACAGCCTGGATGACTGAGACACCAAGGTGAAACTACAAAATTACAGCTTTAATACAGGTACTTACTGCCTAGAATCATGTCCTGTTTCTTTGGTCACCAAGTGCAGTGATTTCTGGATTAGATGATACAAATCCTAAACCAAAATCATCATGGCAGTAGTAACAACTGAGATGATAAAATAATCCAAAGAAATCAACAAAAAAGCAATGCTAAGAGTCAGCTTGTTGTGAGACTAGAGGAAAAGGCAACCTTTTCATCTTCACAGCTCTGGGATAACAGTCCAGCTTTTCTCAGGTTTCAGATAAAACTCCTTTAGGCATTGCATTTAAAGTGCTTTTAAGTTTACTACTTAAAAAAATAAACAGAGTTCAGAAATTTTGAACTCAATGAACAAGTTAAACCGAAGTGCCCCAGCTTCTGTGTTTGCTCAGTTGCTGCCACTGCAGCTGCCATCTGTGAAACAGAAGCAATGACAACACTGGTGGGATGGACCAGGAAGAAATAGGAGAAACACACCTGCAAAACATTTAATTGTACTCCTTTAGACATAATTGGGACTTCAAGTGCTGATTTTATTTGGAGTTGGACTTTGTCCAACTAGAAACTAGACTTTTTAAACTACATGATCAATGAGGCTATACCCATACTCCCCTATAAACAAAGCTGCTTGCAGAAAACCATATAAATGTCTTAATTGCAGTAGAAGGGCTTGACTGTAAATCAAGCTCAATTGCATTTAGTCCAAGCAAGCCTCAAACAAGCGTGGGAAGGAACAGTAGCTATCCCACTCTTCTACAGGAATGGGCATGAAACAGAGCTGCCATTTTACCTTCTGTGGTTCACCTTTTCCTGTTGGAAAGGAGCCTATAGCCTCACTGCTGCAGCTGTGGGTGCTGTGTGAGGCAGGAATGGCACACACGAGATGTCTGACAAGAAACATGAGCACAAGGCAGAACAAAAGCAACATCATTGTGTGACAAAGGCTGGAGCCAGAGACCCAGCTTTCTGTCAAGACTGTACATATACAATCACATCCAAACCAGTTAACTGCTTCATGCAACCTTTTTTCCATCTGTTTGAAAAGGCAGAATTGTACTATTTTGAAGGTAAATGCGTGCCATGGACACCATAAATGGCGTTCTGCTATTGATCTTCACTATCATGAGAATTATTGCATCGAGTAAAGAATTTGCAACTTGGTGGAATTTGGAGGGAAAAATATTATTTAATACTTTGGACATATTTAAAAGTGGGATTACACCTGTGCAATCATGCTCACTATTCACTTCTGGGGACATGCAAACAACCAGATACAATCAGGGCTTGATCTAGGGCAAGCTGAAAGGTAACCTTTGAACATAAAAGTACCACATCAGGTTGTGCACAGAGCTGGGCTCTTACTGTCCACAGACTTGTCAAATTACTGGTCATGAAATAAAAGGTAAAAAAAAAATGAATAAAGGTATACTTTGGCATATTTTAAGTCAAAACATTTTGACGAAATGCAAGCTATACACAAGTGAAGCTAAATAGACAAACAAAATAGGCACAGAAAAGTAAATGCATGAAAATCTCATGCCAATGGAAACACATACCAGGCTGTCAAGCAGCAAACAAATTAAAATATTGCCATATGAAAAAGGCAAATTGTTTCAAACAGTTCTTTAGTATTGCTAAAAACAAGCTCAGATATTGCAATGACTGTCTCACTTCAAGACTTCAGTGGGAGAGTTGAGGGGAGTGTGAATCGTGCTTGGAGAGCATGCAAAACGCAGTGCCAAGATGGAGCTGAGAAGGACATAAGCAAGGTTGAATGTGTGGTCCTGTTTGTTTGTCTTTTCATAGTGCAAGAACAACAGAGCACAAAATTAGAAGGTGACATATTTAAATTAACAATTACTTCTTCAATGTTACCTTGAAAATCAAATAGGCCAAGAGCAATGAACTTGATAGATGCTGTAGTGAATGTAAGCAATAATAGTAAAAGCGTATGTACAAACAAAGAGTTTCTAACATCTACAGATAGTAATAACAAAACTATATGCTGCTTTCTCTGAGACATGCAGAGCTGGCTCCTTGCAGAGACAACGGGCTGCCTGGGATTGGCAGCTTTTATCACATTTGATGTGACGTATTCTTGCAGCTGATCCACCAACTGGGAAAAGACACTAATTAATGCATATGTAATCTAAGAAGCAACAATCAAGACAGAAGCCAGAACCAGCCAAAAGTTTCCCCAAAGGGGAGGTGTGGGGGAGATGATGTTAACTGGCATGAATGCCAGAAAACACAGTAAATAAATTAAAAGAGGTAAAGACTGGCAAAAACCTGGATGCAGACTAGCCACAGAGACTTTGGAGAAACTGCCAAGAGATACAGAAGGCACTTCAGGAAATGTATTTCAACCCTTGTAAATAAGTTGCAACTTGGTGTAGTACCGAGGGTGGTGGTGATGTGTACAAAGCCATTACCATTATTACACCCACAAAAGTTAGAACCGTGATGTTTCCTGTTCGCACGGTGCAGCGGCATCCTGCGGCGCTGTACATGAAGGCAGACCCTGAACATTCGCTATTTTCAAAAGACTTTTACATTTTCCCAAGCGCCTGCTCGCAGACAGGAGACATCAGACAGTGAAATGGCTGTGCACGGACGCCTGTGAACGTCGCTCCCCACTTTGGCTCCCGAGTGGTCCTGGCAGTGCGGGTGTGCCCCTGCACACGCAAACCCCGCTAGCGCCTGGACCAGGGTCCGTGCACAAGCCCCATCTCTAAAGTGGTTGGGGCTGCTGAGCGATCCTTCTCAACGCGACTCCCTGCCGGGCTCCCGGGACGCGCAGCAGCTGCACTGGAGGCAGGCATAAACTCGGTAGAACAGCTCTTCCCGGTTCCACGCGCACTGGGGCTCGCTGACAGCACTCACCTGGCGTAGTCAGGCTGCGTCTGCTGCACCGAGCCTGCGAAAGCAAGGCGAAGAAGTAAACTTACCTGACACCAGCAGCGCGACTGGGACAACTCCATCGACAGGAAGAGCGCATTCGCTATTTGAAAGTGCGTTTAAATTAAGGCTCGGGTTTAGTTTTTGTGCAACTCAACGCCAGCTGCTTGCGGCCGGGAGCTTACTGGCTCCGGGCCGCTAGCGTGAGCGTTGCCCTGAAAAGGGGATGAGATTAAGTACCTTAATAACCATATTAACGCTGTTACCTCCTGGCCGCTTTGCAGCTGGGCGCACTTCGGCGAGGATGATGGTCCGAGGGGCGGATGGGGGCTAGCGCTGTCCCTGCCGCATCCCCAGCCCAGCAACGGAGGGGCGGGAGCTCGCCCCGGGGATGGGGGGGTGTGCCCCCGGCGGCAGGCGGCGCTCCGCGGCCGGCACTGGGTGCTGCTGCGGCGGGGCCGCGGCGATTCCCGGTGGAGTTGGGGAGCTGGGAGCGGGACGCAGCGCCGCGATGGAGCGGAGAGAAGCCGGCGGCTTCCGCTGTCCCTGCGGGGAGGAGGCAGTGCCTGAGGTGAGAGGGGTCCGCGGGGCGGGGTCGGGGTCACCCGGTGGCGAGGGGCTGTGTCGCCCTCCCTGTCCTGTGCCGCCCCAACTTTGCTGTTCACAGGCAGCAACGGCCGCGAACTTGCCGGGTCCCGTTCCCGTCCCGAGCCGCGCGCGGAGCGAGGGGCGCAGAGAGCTCCGCGACGAGCCGCGGCCGCCCCGCCCCGTCGCTCCCGCT
The DNA here is from genome assembly GCA_002631895.1 of Agapornis roseicollis. Taxonomy (NCBI): domain Eukaryota; kingdom Metazoa; phylum Chordata; class Aves; order Psittaciformes; family Psittacidae; genus Agapornis; species Agapornis roseicollis. Next base: position 172,892 of record NDXB01000032.1, read on the forward strand.
CCCTCCCGCAGGGGCTCTGAGGAACCCCGCTCCCCGTCTGCCCCGGCCCTGGCGGCGCAGCCCGCGGGTGGGCGTCAGCCCTGGGGGGCGCGGTGGCCCCTGCCGAGGCTCGGGGCCAGCCCTGCCCGGGCACGACGTCCGGCGGCCCGTCCTCCCGCGCCCACCCCGCGAACGGCGGCTGAAGGTAACGGGTCTGGCGGCGGTAGCAGCGGGGGCTCGGTAGCGCTTGGGGCTGTGTCAAGGCACAGCGTCTGCTTGTGCCTGAACTGCCTGAGAATACTTTTCTGTTTGCTTGCTGGCTTGGCTTTTTGGGGTGGCGTTTCGTTTCAGTTACAGAAGCAGGGTGCACTGAGCTGTCAATGAAATGGCGATGGTGTGCCCGGGCATGTAACTGCACAGGAGCCCCAAACCCTTTAGTTTTCGCTTAGGCAGAGCTCCCCCTGGGTTCCCGGGTCTTTCGCGAGGTTTACACAAAATTAAGTCTTCAGTCAGGTTGTAACATCTGGGAAATAATACGTGTAGCTAACATGATTATGAATCTCGGTTTAAATCCTAAGCAAAATATGTTCTGAATATGCATGTCAGTCATAGTTAATGTTTGCTAGATATGTTACTAAAAATTTGAATGCATATTCTCAGTAAGATCAGGCCGTAAATTGTGAAGGATATTCCTTCTGTCTCGATTCAGAACCACACCATTCAGTTTTTAACATACTAGCTTCAGCACTGGCCTTGAAAACAGGGGTTAAGATGTATCCAAGGAAGAAGGCTCTTGTCTGTAACACCCTTGACGAGCCACTTCCAGTGGAGTCTTTCTGAGTTGCAAGCTCTTCTCCTTATGCAGTACTTCTGCAAGAACTTCGTACCGCATCTTTCTTTCCCCAGGGGGGAAGATTTCCTGGGTCTGTAACAGTGGCAAACCTCCACCTGAGTGCTCGGTTTTAGTTCAACCTCCAGCATCAAAGCTATTTGAGAAGGAAAAGTGTCTTTTTGAGTCTGCTTATTTCATCCCCCTCCACTCCCCGGGCTATTTCCATGGTTCTTAAATGACTCGAAGATGACCTTGAGAGGAAGAAGCTAGCTTTGCTCAGAGAACTTCAAGCTTCTTTTATTTGCTTTTCTTAAGGCTTTCTTAAAACAAACAAGCAGTGCATTTGGAGGGAAACCTACCACCCGTCACTTTCCTTACCTTCACTAAAAGCTGATAGATGTTTGCGCTTGTTTTGGAAAGGTTTTTAGCCAAGCAGGAAAGATTGGATTTGACACTGCTAAAGTAAAACATGAGGTAAGGCAAAGGAGGGCAGTCCTTTTTCAAACATCACTCCTCATGTGGAAAAATTGGGTTAAAAGCTATGTGAACTTTCCTCTTTCTTCCTCATGACACTTTTATTTTGGTGGGTTATTCAGTGCGGCTGTTTCTGTGAAAACTCAAAACTTTTGCCTTTTAAAAAATATTAGCAGTATTACCAGATATTTTCAGGCTGCACTCTCTAGGAGATTAACAGTACTTGGCCTTGTGCCTCTGGTCTTGTGCCTAATAATACATTGTGGGAGCACTGCATTAACTGTCAATAAATGTCTGTCACCTCTTTGGGCTTAATTACAGAATGGTTTTAAAACAGCACGCAAAGGAAAGTTTCAGCTCATCTTTTAGCTGTCATATAGCCCTGTGTATGAGTAATTCTCATAGTGCCTGGGTCTGTCTGCAGTGGCCCCGTTAAGGGAATAAAGCCCTGCTTTGTTTATGTGGCTTTTGAAGCCCTAAAATTTTGGGGCTCATTTTTTTTATTTCTCTTTAGCAGCTCCATGTTGATAAAATAGACAAGAATAGTTGCATTTCTTTGCTGAACAGGATGCTTAGGCAGGATTGTGATGGTCTTCGGATGCTCCTCGTCTTTCTCTTTGTTGTTGTGTCTGATTCTGAGAGAAATCCTTTTAAATGCCTGACTATGATCTCGGGGCAGCCTAAGAAATTGCTCACAGGCAGTTGTGCCTTGCACAGAACCCAGTGTTGTCAGCAGTCAGACAGGATCAGTAATCAAGCTGGTGTTGGATGGATTGTGTTACCTCATGGAAACATTTGTACTTCTCTAGCACAAGACCTATCTAATTGGAGAGCCTAGAGCCAGAAAAGCTGGTCAGAGTGAACAGTGCTGTAGCTAACCTGTGCTAATGTCGTGCAATGTTGGTACCAAGTAGGAGTATTCAGATGTTGAATTATTCCACAGTATTGTCTTTTGAATGCTCGGCATAGCTTTTAGCTTGTGAACTTGCATGCAGACAGCTATTAATTGCTTCTTTTGAGCAATTGTTGGAAAAACCAATCTGGATGTTATATCACCGTGTCCTCAGACAGTTTGCAAGGAAGAGAGGCAGCATTTTAAGACTGAGCTGATGATAAAAGTAAATGTTCAATTTGAACAGTAATAAGGGAAGAAAGAGAAAACTGGAGGCAGTGAAAATTCTTAAAACATTTTTTAAAGGTTTAAGTNACCGTGTCCTCAGACAGTTTGCAAGGAAGAGAGGCAGCATTTTAAGACTGAGCTGATGATAAAAGTAAATGTTCAATTTGAACAGTAATAAGGGAAGAAAGAGAAAACTGGAGGCAGTGAAAATTCTTAAAACATTTTTTAAAGGTTTAAGTGACTGAGGAGCCTTTCTCCTATTTTAAAAATGACATGGGCAGTCAAAGGCCAGAGTGCTAAATCTGTGATACGGATGGGTCTCACAGGTGGCTCAGAAACCTTGTCAGATGTGTGTGATAAGGATTGAGGTTGTTTCTTTGCAAATTTTCTGTAGCTCTACTAAAAACTGAAGAAGCCATATCAGCTCTGGCCACATACCTCTTTAAACATTCAGTGTGCCTTGCATTGAGTAGCTTATTTGCTTAATTAAGACATCAGTTTTGAGTTATGTGACTTGCATGTTTCCCTACTTAAATTAATGTCTTCATCAGATTGATAATTACACCTTTTATAATCAGTGGTCCTTAATGCTTTGTTTGCATCAGACCTTTTTAAGTACCTATTAATTAAACCTGACAACTTGGAGTTACTTTGTACTGCTTTCCTAGTGTAGCCTTTTTCTGTTTCACAGCTGAACTTACATCCCATTTCAGGAGGCAGTTTAGCCATGAAGGGAAGTTATACCCTGTTGCTTCTGTTTTCTTGAGCAGTGTCTTGCTTGTGGAAGACCTTTTCCTTGCTTTGTTTCTTTTTCAATGGGTCTAAGGTACCAAGGCAAATTAAGGTTGCGTTAAATGGTGTGGTTAAATGGTGAGCAGAATTCAAAAATATCATTTTTGAAGACTCTGGTGCTGGTTGTATTGGCTGACGTAAGCCAAGTGGCTTTCCCCTGACTTCCCAGCAGAATGAGCAGACACTTCCTGTGTCACTCAACATGAGAGAGGGACCAGAGCCCTTCTGCCCTTCTGCCCTTACCAACTCAAAAATCATCTGTGATTTCTTAATAAAAGCTGATGTGCTCTAGGCTGTGTGCTTTACATTTTAAATCCTTCAGTGCTTTCTGGAGCATTATTCTTATTAAACATTTACAGTCTCTTTATGATTTGGTCGGGTTTTTTTTTTTTGCCCTGGAAAAAGATGAGAAGTATACAGTCTCCCAGCTTTTTAACTGGAACTGGCATCTTTGATAATCATTTAGGCTGTACCAGCATATTTGCTGTCTCACAACCATTTGGTGATAAAATCTAAGATTTTAAAGCAAATCAGAGGTTTGTGGTATTTTTTTCCAAATGACAGAAAACTGAAAGAAGAGTTTAAATTACTGTAATTGAATCAAGTCACTTCAATGTATTCCTACTCCTGAGTATGAAAGGTCTCAAATGATCTCCTTCTCATTGTCTTTCAGGATTCCAAATAACTACATTAAAAATAAAGATAAGACTGTTAACTGTGATGCCAGGTATTGGTAAAAGTAAGCATGAAGTCACTGTATTTGCAGGATATCTACACAGATAATGGCTCTCCATGCTCTGTGCTATTTGGTTAACTAGTGTCTTTCATTTTATGAGCTCTCCTGGTAGCACTCATGAAGTTTGTTGAAAACAAGGGATCTAACTAAAGCATATAAAATTGGAGTTCTGCACAACTGGCAGGAGGCAAATCAATATTAGACGAATGGGAAGGAACATGAGCATTTAAAAGGAAAAATGTTGTATTTAAGATTCTAGGAATATTAAGGCAACCAAGATGAAAAAACAATGAAGCATTAAAAACATCTCCTTTCAGTGTTGTTCCGAAAGGTGAAGAATTACACATGCTGGTGATTATGGAAATTATTCTTGTTTTCTCTTTCAGAGCCTTGCGTTTCTTAAAGAAACAAATAGTGTTTAGACCAAACACAAGAAGCACTTCATAAATATTAGTGGTATGGGGTTTTTTGACAATTGAGTTAGAACTGTTTGTCTCAGCCTTCTATAAATGGCTCCATTAGCAAAATAAATAGGCTGATACCAACTGAGCAGGGAATAATGTGTAAGATTCAGCATTTCCTGTGTGTAGGATTGTCTTGTGCCAGGATGCCCACTGCTCCCCCTTGAGTGAATAGGAGCTCCATGGGAACAGCTGTGAGAGTGTTGCTGATAACCTTCTCCATCTGAACTCCATCACTCCCCAGGTGGGAAAGGGTGCTGGCAAACCATAGAACCATAGAATCATTTAGGTTGGAAAAGACTGTTAAGATCATTGAGTCCATCTGTTAACCTAATACTACCAAGCCCAACACTAAGTTGGCTTTGCTTGGTACACATGGGATTTGAAAAAATCCCAGGTGTTCCCCTGGGAACTTCAGAGAGGAATGATAAACCTGTTTGTTTCCTGAGAAGAGACATTCTGCATATGTGTAGCTCTTGCCATCACGTGGATTTATTTATTTCTTAAATGTTTCTAGTCAGACTCATTGGAATGAGCTGAAAATGATGTTTCTTGGATGTACTGTAAAGCAGGCATCATATGTTGGCTGTGAAGCAAATTCCTCACACATGTTGTTATTTTATGCATATTTACTCCACTGTCTGAATTACAAGGTATCTCTAATTTTAAAATGTTTAAGGAGAGACTTGACAGATGAAGGGAAAAGGAGAATTAAGCCAGCCAGATTTAGGATAAACCATCCTCCAGGGATTTGTCCCTGCTGTGATATTTTTTCATGCCAAGTCTTGTACCCCTGAAAAATATATCAAAACTTCTTCAAGTCTAGGTAATTTCTGACACTTTGGGATTTTTATCTATCCAGGGTGTTGAATGGAACTGGATTCTGAATGGGAAGCTCATTCTCATTTGCTTTTTCATTTTTCCAGTTAGAATTGGACCACAGCTATTGATTTTAAACCTTTGTCACATCCAACCAGCTTTGAATCAAAGAAAATACTGCTTGGTTACTCATTCGACTAAAAGCATGTATCCCTTAGGGCAGATCTGCTTACTATGGTGACTTTGAAGGTGTAAAAGTTTGCATCACCTCACACTCTCTCCCTTTTGCCTCCTCCTCCCTCTCAGTCCTTCCCTTCCCATGTTGTTCAGCAATACATGGATCATGAGCCCTGGTTTCCATGACTTATACTGCTGCTGGTTCAGGTGAGTTTGGGATTACTGCGCTGCTACTAGCCTGAGATGGAATGATTTCATTCACAGCTATACCCAAATTTGGTTACAGCTGAAACATCACTGAATTGGCTGAGCAACAATATAAGAATACCATATTCAGCATCAGCAGCAATAGGAATGTGCTGGTTTAACCACACAAGTGAAAAGATTAATGAAGGAAGCAATACAATTCCCATTAGTGGGTTGAGGTCATGGGTGTTGTGAAGCAATGTCAGCCAGGAGACCAGTTCACTGCCTGAAATTGGTTAGCACACCGATGGGCAGATTTTTCTGCTTGTAGAAAAATGTTCTTGGGGTTTTTTTTATATTTCTAAAAAGAGGAACATCCTTCTTTGGAAATGAGAAGGAGACAATTGCTAGAGAAAGTGCATTGGCAACACTGTCATTGAATGTTAAAAATAATAGGATAAAGGATAGACTGAGCTTGAGGGAAGATTAGGGGGTTTTGAATTCTTCAGAGTGAAGTGCAAGAACTGTAAGTACTCCGTGCTGAACAGATTGTGATGGGCAGCAGGAGAAACAGTTGTTTTCCTTCAGATGATCAGTGCAGTTTGCTCAACTGGTAAAGCCAGAAAGCCAGAGCCTCCATGGAGACTCTGCACTCACAATATAAATTCATTCAATGAAACTCTGAGTGAAAACCACGTCTTTTTTAGTTTGGAGCTTTTCAAATATTATTCCGAGGCTAAAGCATGTATGGTTTAGGATTTTACTTTATTCTGACCTGCCAAAATGAAATTTTACTTGGTTCTCAAGAATGAATTCTTTCCCTCACAAGCTGCCTTTGATAATGTTATTGAGTTAAGGGGGAAGTAGTTTAAAAAGCAGATGTTTCCCAGGATGTAGAGCCGATCCTCAGAAATTTTACTTACTAATTCTGACTTAAGAAATTGTCCTGGGTTCAGCAGTAGCAGTCATTTTTCTCCTCCTTAGTAGCTGGTGCAGTGCTGTGTTTTTGACTTTCAGCCTGGGAACAGCACTGATAACACCAGTGTTTTTAGTTGCTGCTCAGTAATGTTTACTCTGACCAAGGACTTTGTGAGTCTCTTCTCTGCCAGGGAGGAGGGGAAGCCAGGAGGAAGCAGAAACAGGACACCTGACCCAAACTAGCCAGAGAGGTATTCCATACCACAGCATGTCATGCCCAGTATATAAACTGGGGGCAGTTACCTGGAAGGGCTGGATCACTTCTCAGGTCAGGCTGGATATCGATTGGTGGGTGGTGAGCAGTTCTATTCTCTTCTCCTGTTATTTCCCTTACCATTATTATAGCTGGTAGCAGCAGTGATTTGTGTTATACCTTAGCTATTGGATTGCTCTTATCTCAACCTGTGGGAGTAACATTCTTTTCAATTCTCCTCCCCATCCCTTCGGGAGTGGGTGGGAGGGAAAGAAGGGGGGTAGTGAGAGAGAGACTGCGTGGCTGATTTGTGGCTGACTGGACTTAAACCAGAAATGATTGCTTTTTGGAGATCACTTTAATGTGCTTCTAGCTAATGAAGATTATGATAGGTCATCAAGATTGATGCCATCTTTTCTTATTTCATGCTTCCTTTCCTCTTTTATTTTTTTTTTTTTTTTTGGT
>NDXB01000032.1:180211-236556 GCA_002631895.1 Agapornis roseicollis
TTCTTTTTTCTTTTTTTTTTTTTTGTGGTAAATATGCAATTATTTTTTGATGGCAGGGACTTGCTATGTGTCTCCATGGACAGGCTGGTACCACTCTTCAGCTTACAAGAGGGCAGGAGCGTCTCCAGTCATACCAGTTCTAGTCCAGATACAGTTAGTTTGCTATATAGTTTCCATACCTAGAATACTTCTCTTGTCATATTTTTGTCTCTCATGCTTTACAAGGTGATTTCAGGTTTCCGTTTGAGCTGCAGTTCTTAAAGTTACTATATGTCCATTAAGTCATCAAGTGTTTCAGGAAGAAATCTTCTGAATATGACTCTAAAACCTGTAAAAATCTTTGAAAATATATATTGGTGTCGTGGTTTAAACCCAGCCACGCAGCTCGTTCAATCACTCGAGCCCCCCTTTCTTGCCCTCTCCTGCTTCCAGAGGGATGGAGAGGAGAATCAAAAGAATGCAATTCCCACAGGTTGAGATAAGAACAGTTTAGTAACTGAGGTATAACACAAATCACTACTGCTACCACCAATAATAGTAATGATAAAGGAAATAACAAGGGAAAAAAGTACAGCATCTCACCAACCACCGACAGATAACTCATGACACCCCACCCCAACTCAATACCAACTGAATACCTCCTCCAACACCGCAGAGCACTAGCCCTTTTGGGTAACTGCCCTCAGTTCTACATCATGGGTATGACGTGCTATGGTATGGAATACCTCTTTGGTCAGTTTGGGTCAGGTGTTCTGTATCTGCTTCCTCCCGGCCTCCCCTCCTCCCTGGCAGAGCATGAGACTCACAAAGTCCTTGGTCAGAGTAAAACATTCAAGCAGTAACTAGAAACATTCATGTTATCAGTTTTGTTCTTAGCTGAAAGTCAAAACACAGCTGCACCAGCTACTAAGAAGGAGAAAAATTGACTGCTATTGCTGAACCCAGGACAATTGGTTAGGGAAGCTGATTAGGGTTACATATGAAAGAGACACATTTTGCTATACATTTTGCTGTAGAAAGTCTTTTCATGGCTAGTTGAATTAGTCTTGAAGGAGGTATAAGGCTCTGTTTTATACCTACTGATTTAGAAACAAAAGGTTAGATCCTTTGAGGCTTGGAAATGCACAGTATGCACAACCTTTTCTTTACCTGCCGAGAGTAGAAGCAGCATATCCTCTGTGCTTTTGAGAGTTCCAGCATTTGATAATTGTGAATTGTGAATCTCGTCTTTTGTGTGTATGTTCTTCAATGTAAATGTCACTAGAATATTTCTTGGTTTAGTATTAAATTTAGTGTTTCCCTAAACCCCTTCTTCTAAGTTCAATCTCTCCTGGTGGTTTTATGAGGCTTCATGCTGTGGAGGCTTCCTCTGGATGCAGAAGGACTTGAATTTGTTCTGTAGACTGCTGTTAGGAGCTCTGCAATGGGAGCAATGCCTGGCTAGATGGAAGGGAAATGTTATTCTCGGCTGTGCTGAGGTAAATCAAAGGAGCCTGTCCAGATTCAGCTTGGTAAAATGAGAGCACATCTCGGTCCTAGATATTTATTCTTGTATTTCTTTGTACTTGTACTATGGTCTGGAGTTAAAACCCGAAAAACCAACAGAGTCATGGGTTGATAATGTATTGCCCTTGGGCTAAGCAAGAATAAAACTTCTGATTTTCTTTCTTTTCTAACTTTAAATAAAAAATTGTGAAAGACCTCACATTCAGTGCCTAGTCCTGCCAGACTTTACGCTTTGAGTAATTCTTATTCACACAAACAGTCCTACTGAATATATTGGTGTCCTGAAGCTGGTGGGCTCATGTAATTAAGGGGTTTCAGGAATGGATCCTTACAGGCATTCAAAAACCTTTTATTTATCAAATCTTATACATTCTAATTACTAGTTCACAGTTTATATACTTATGTTATTAAGTGTGTTGAATCATTTTTAATAACTGTTGTGTTTCTCTGTAAGCTCTGATTATGACTGTGGCAAATACGTGTTCAAATGCTGTAAATGTGTATGTGTGTGCTTCTCAGAAACACACTTTTTTGTTTCATATTAAATACGGCAACAATTTACTACAGTTTTAAATGCTGGATTATTTTTTCCCTTTTTTTTCTTAAATATTGTATAGAATTAATTTATTCCTCAAATGAAGGGATCCGTCTTTAAATCAAGTGAGAGAAAACCAGTGCTTATAAAAAGTATTATAGGGGGCATATAGCTGTATGCATGTATCAGTCTGAAAAACCAAAGTCAGATGGGAATTTGTCAGGTGTAATGGCAGCAGCCTGATTCTCCAACAGCTGAAGCCTCTGGAGTCAGCATTTCCCTGGGCTTTTCTTGCCTCCTTCTTGGTTGAGAAGATTTTTCAGTCATGATCTAAAGATCAAAGAGAGCTGGTGACATGATTTTCTTCCCCCTGCTTTTTGCTTTCTTGGCAGTCTTTGTTCTGATTATTCATGCTTAAATATCTTTGCAAAAAGGACAGTGTCTATTTGTTCTTCTTTTACTCCTGGAAATATGGGTAAATTAACCAATTATAATCTAATGGTATTGTTTATTGCACAAGGCAGTAATAATAAGGCAACAATAGCACAAGGAGTGAGATAAGCAGTAGGCTCAATGGTGGCATGTGCATTTGGTGAGCTGTGCAGGTTAATACTTGTTTAAGCTCCATTAGGATCAGCCTGGAAGAAAGAAAGAAGCCAGTAACCACCATCTTGGCCTTCATTGTGTTAGCTGTAGCTTAGACAGGGTAGATCCCATCTTTCTTTCCAGTACTCTTCACCACTGTCACTTCAGGGTCCTGGCATTCTACACTGCAATCCTTGCCTTAAACTTTGTCACAGGAGCTATATGAGGCCCATAATGACCTATTTAACAGGATCTTGATAGTGCTTTCCTTCTCAATAACCTAGTTATTGCCTATGTACCTTTCTTAGCTCAACCAACCTCAATTGCAGGCAGAACTGTGGAGGAGACAGAGTACACATCTCATGGGTATTCACAGAAATAATTTGCAATCCTGCCAGAGAGCTGTACTTTCATAATTATCTTTTTCCATGGATTTTGAGAACCCGCTGGAATATGCCAGTTTATACCACTCTTGGCATTCTTGAAAGTGGACCGTTATTAGAAAGAAAAAAGAATATGTAATTGTACCACAGAAAGATCCTACTCTACAATTTTTAAGTTATTCTATGCATCACTGGAGGTTTCAGTGCAAAATCATGAATCAAGAGACACAGCTGAAGTTATATTAAATAGCATAGAAAGGTATAAAAGAAATCAGACCCTTTATTTTCAGAATGTAAATGAAAATGCAGTGTTTGAGTTAGGAACAAACTGTTCCGAAGAGCAGAATACATCACGATTGTGCATTATGAGGTCCTTTGAACCTTACAGTGAATTGTGTTGTATTAGCTACTGATTTTTCCATCCTATTTCCATTTATGAAAGCTAGTAGAGGTGGCCTGACTTTGAGCTATTCATTACTGGAATTTCAGCTAACCATTATATGTGCTCAAATAGTCATAATATAAGTCTAATTATCCACTTTCACTTAAAATAAGTTAGTTTAAAATTGCACAGACTGGTATTTTGTCTTTAGGTTGTGCCAGGTCAAGGTAGAACAGCAGCATTCAGGCTGTTCATCCATACTGGCATTATTGTCTGTCCTCTGGTGTCACGAGCATGAGTTTTGTCTCTATTCATTTTATGCATTCACTTATGCATTCACATGGATAACAGGTATCTCAAAGAAATACCTAAAGTGGCTTCACAGTCATCAGCTGCATATCCATAGGGCTGTCTCTGAAAAAAGGTACAGGTCCTTACAAGTAGGCCCAGCAATGCCTGACTTCAGGTTTCTGAATTAACTCCTGAGCCTCAGGAGTACCAGAGTACTAGAAAGTCTGGGAATAGGCAGGAAAATGGCATCCAGTAGGATCAAGATACAGCCAGGCTTCGTACCTGTATGCAGAAGGCAGAAAGTGCTCCAGACTCCACATCGTCATTGTTATTTGGATGGGGTTTTGTCTCCACAGGAGTCTTTCTGAACTGCTGCCACATAGCCAAGGCTGAGTGAAAGCTGTGAGCAGGTACCTTACTGAGTCCCATTAAAATGGGATGGTCTTCAGGGGTAGTTGCCTTCAGTCCTTTGAAAGGACAGAGCTGAGCCTGCTGGTTTTCTTTGGTAGGTACCCTTGAGCTGGAGCCATGTGACTGGGAACTGACTTGCACTCTAGAGTGAGAACAACTAATTCTGAACATCTGGGGCAGTGTTCTGACTTTAGCTGGGTATTCCCTTCAACTCCTGTGCTGAAGCTGTGCCACTCATGCCAGAAAATCTTGAGGCTGGATTGAAAAGGCAAAGGTGAAAGGGAGCATGATACTATGCCCTGTATTGGTAGTGATACGTGGGTTGCTTCTCACAGAATGAGAGCGAGGATGAAAGATAATGAATGAAGGTGATAATGAAATGGGTATCCCTCTGCCACTTTGTAGTTTCAGCTGAGCCAACTGGTAAGTGCTGGAGTGCCAGGAAACATGTGAGTTTCTGGGGATCCAAGGATGGATTTAAAAACATTTTTATGTTGCTTATTCACCCGTGTTGCATTTCTGCTGCACCAGTGGGTTCTCAACAGCACAGTAATGATATTAGTACAGTTAGGGTTAGGTTTTTGTAATTATGTAAAAGCAATTTCATTTATCAGGTTTTATTTCCCACCTGCAGTTTTTACTGTGTGTTCTGGGATGCCTTAAAATGTCTTTGAAACAAACAACATGGTAGCAGTAGAGGTTGTTAAAACCATATTCCTAAAGGAAACTAAATGTTTTTAACAGAAAATGAGACAAAACACATTAATGAAGTGTGTGTTTGTGTGTCAGACTGGGTGCTTTCTTCCTTGCAGTTGCATGCGTTGACTGATATGGCTCTGCCTGCTGCCAGGGCCTGCCTTTCCCTGGAGGGACAGTATCTCTGCTTCCTGGGGGAAGAGAGAGAAGAAGTATGAGACCTGGTCTCCAAATTCTACCCTTTTTTTAATTTTCCTGAGTGGAGTGGCAGGCATGGGGGTGTGAGGGAGAGTGGCAAGTCCTTGGGGCTCTGTGGAGCCAAGATGTGTCTGAAAGAATGCTGAAGTCCCTTTGGGTGGGAGAACAAGGCAGGCAGTCAGGTGGCTGGTGTTAGGACTGCTTTCTGTGACCTGTCATGCAGGAGGTGGCAGAAGAGAAGGCTTAGGTGAGGTTGCAAGAGGGAGGTCTTGGCTAGAGCTTCCATTTCAAAGCTTTTTGCACCTTTGATGATCTGGGAAGGTAGTGGCTGGTTGCCTGAATGGTTAGAGAAGATAGGGACCAAACTATAAGAGCTTTGAATATCATTGCCCTAGGCAGTCCTGACTCCCTGTGGGCACTGATGTTCTAGAGCACTTTGAAGAGTCTGCCTTTGAGCAGAGGGTACTGCTCAGCCTTAATGATGTATAGTGAAGCTGTTGTCTTGTTACAACGTGTTACAAGGACAGATTTAGGCTGGGCCTAGCATAGCTTTAGCTCTTCTCCTGCTGCCTGTGGTTTCCCTCCACCTCCTCAACCCCTTGTGCTACTCAAAAGGCATCAAAAGCAAAACGACAGCATCAGACATGGAGCAAGAGACTGTCATTTCTCCCTGTCAACCACTTTGACTCAGTCTATGACTCAGCCTGCCACGGACTCTGAAAGGAGTCTGTGTCTCCAATGCATTACGTGGTGCAGTGTGTGTGTGGGAAAGATGCATTTGCTCCTTTCAAGGGTGGCTAAAGCGATGAAAACATGTTTCAGCACTCCAGGGTGAAGTTAGAAGGCATTAGCCTGCAACCAGATACCAGTTGTAAAGTACACACAATTTTGGGGAAGACTGAGCTAGTGGACTGAAGTATACAGAACTGATTTCCTGCAGAGAGGATGCAGATGAAGGAGTAGACAGCAGCATATGGCAGTTCAGCTCTGAAAAGGCACTGTGCAAAATGGCACCTCCTTATTTAGCGGATCAGCTTCCTCTGTGGTTGCCCTAACTTCGTTTTGTAGAAGACCTAATTCTCTCTTTTGATAACTGAATGTATTTGGTCTGGAAATGGAGAATCTCATGGTTCCTCTAACTGAAACTTTTCTAAAGTGGAAAGATACTATTAATTTAAAGGCAAATAACATATATTGGAGGAGAAGTTTAGGAGGCAGTATACCAAGACTTTAGACCAAACCCCAATAAAACATTTGGAAAGCATTTCAGAAGTAATAAAATGCAGAAGAAAGAATCTTTGGGATGTATATGGGGGGAAGTCCATTAAATTTCATCTACTCCTGACCTGGACAAAATCAAAGGAGAATCTTTGTTTTCCAGGATGTGCCAAATTGTGGGCACATCTTGGACACATCTGCATGCTGATTCTTTGAATAACCTCCTTCCTGCTTTTGAAAGATCATCAGGCTCAGGGAGGAAGTGTGGGAAGGAGGAGACTGGGGCCTAGTAGAAAGAGAAAAGAACTTGTGTTTGGTCTGGCAAATTGCACATTTTGTTATCATTTGAAGCTACATTAAGCTTGATCTCATGCTTTGAGTCGCCTTGAAGAAGTCACGGAGCACTGCCATGGGATGGTGTGCAAATGGTAATATGCCACTGACATAGGTAGATTGAAGTGATTGGGGTAGAGCCAGAAGGCCAGATACAGCAAAAATATCAGACAGATTTTGTTTTTCTATATACTTGGCCCTTTTATGGCCCCACAAGATTATTTCTCATGTTTATGAAATGAGAAATACTAATTCTCAGAGCAAAAATTCGAGCAGGAGGTGTGCAGAGTATTTGTTTAAAATCTGAGTTCTGAGCACATTGGTAGTCGCTAGCCTCATCCTCCTGAGGGAAAAAAAGAAAACAGATATCAAAATAATCTGTATCCATCTACCTAATGGAAAGCACTCAGGTGGTGTGGCTTCCCTCAGAACACTTGGAGTATTGTAAAAGTGGTGAGAACCAATCCTTAGAAATGTTTGTTTATTCATTGGCTGGAAAAGGGAAGGAAATATGTATGTTTCTAGGAAAAGAATGCACTTTTGGTTTTATGGTTTGTATAGCATGCTGTAGTTATGTTAGGCATTGAATGGCAGATGAAATAAGACTAGTCAAGGCTAACTAGAGAGGTGTGCTCAAAATTTGTCATTATCTCATGCCAGGGTTATAGACTGTCCTTGCGTCATCTTACCCAGTATTGAATTTCAGCAGACCAGATTTTGACAGCTTTTAGAAATGTCAAAGGTATTCAAATGAGATAAAACTGTGGAGGGAAAAGAAGCTGAGGGAAGATGAAAAGTGCTGACAGTTAACTTAGTAAACTGTAAGCCTAAGGGTTACACATGCCATCTAGCAGTAAGAAAGAAGTCTAATAAACGGAAATTTGATACCAGTCTTTTTCCTAGAAGGTAAGTCATTATATGGGAGAAAGCGGTGTACAAAAGGTTAACTGTAACTTTTGGAGATACTTACAGGAAGTTTCAAGCAATACAATTTGCAGAATTAGAAAGAGAAGAGAGGATTTAAAATAAGATTTATTAGAACATTAAAAAACTCATAGGAAAGGGTTTTAAGAACAATAGGAATGTAAGCCAGTAAAACAGAATGACTGAAATAAATTGTGAATCAACCAATTATACCAGTTTGCTTCTTCTGTTTGTAGGAGCTTTTTCACATTCTGAATAGTTTTATAGACATTTATAATAGTCTCTGACCAGATTTATTTTCAATGAATCAAGTGTGATTCTTTTCATGCAGCTGTATAAAGGGATACCATAGCAATAATTTGCAAAATTTAAATATAGAATGTGTAACTTAATATGCCATATCCTTTAGATTAAATAAACAAATCTTCATCAGGCTTCTGGTTTGTATGTTTCCAGTCATTCAGATATGAAAAATCTATATTTGAGCATATGCAGCTGCACTTGAGAAGGCATTGGAATAACTGTAGTTAATTAGCTGATACAATTACGTGGACATATTTTGTGCTTACAAATAAGGAGGTGCTGAAAGTGTAACCTTTAATATAATTTATTTTTGTCACTGTTTTGATAATTTAAAGAGCTATTAGTCATTGCTTATGGAAAGTGTCAGGAAAATGTCATTTGTTGCCCATGTATTCCCTGTGTGGTAATAGTAACTCAACAGCCCTGTTGCATTAGAGCTTGCTGCAGGAAGTGAGAATGAGGAGCAGATGACATCAGTGCACAGAGCAGTATGTAAAAAGGTGGTATGAGTCTCAGCTTCTGAACTAAGTACCAAATAAATGTTTCTCAGATGAAAAGGTGATTTAAGTATTGTTTCAAAAATCAATTTGAAAGCCTGTGGGGAGGAGATCACAATAGGTTTGAAAGTAGGTCTTAGGTAAATAAATGACAAATTACTGTTTCCAAAACCCAGCTTCAGTAATCCATGTTCGGCCAACTCCTGACTGGATTTGATGGCTAGAAATAACTGGGATGAAGTTCTGAAGTGGGTAATTGTTACAGGTCAATTTTCAGAACATATGACCGACCACATGATAGGTGATTTAGAGATGCTCTACTGCATAATGTAATTATGCATGTCTCTGAAAAGAAAAACGAACCTAGTAATAAGGAACTGGAACTGATGCATGGTGAGTTGATACTGTGAGACATTTATTTGTCTATAAAAAGTATGTTGCTCTAGTGGAGAATATCTTGGAGAGAGAGTAAATAAACTACTTAGAAGGAGAAGATGTTTGCCAGATTGTAAGTAAGAAAAATATCACAAACTATTTATTCCTTTGCCTTTTCATTATTAGGAAAGTAGCAGAAAGGACGCTAATAGATGAAGGTGTTTATTCATGCTTTATTAAAAGCAAAGCTCAAGATCTGATTGAGGGTAGCAAGCCTTAAACACTGGTAAGGGTGTAAGAGCGGATGTTCATAACAGAGGTGCTCAGTAATGACTATGACACATCCAGGAGGATTTGAAGTGAAAATATCTGTAGTGTCTATGAAATTCCTCCCCACGGTCTGCGTGGGACAGTTTGTCTGGGGGTAGCAGAGCTCTCGCTGTTCCTGTCTTTATCATCTGGAAATAAAGTTCAGGAGTGTGAGATGGTGTGAAAATGAGGACACACGCTGTCTGCTATCTCACCTTATCCCCATCCTGTCCCTACAATTTTGGACTCGGTGTTCTAATTCTCGGTGGTTTCTAATTGTTTGCTTTCTCTTTTTCCTCTCATTTGGTGGAACCACACAGGATTCAGTAGGTCTGCTGCAGCCAAAGAAGTGCTGGTCCTCTGTGTGCAAAACAATGATCAGTCTGAAAATCTTTACAGGTTTATATGCCAAGAATGAGGATGTCCTACGCTGTTCTGCATCCAGAATTAAAACAAGTCTTCTTAATTAAAGGGAGGTAGCCTGTCCATATTGAAAGACTGCATCTACAGTTTGGGCATTTTTATTAGCTATGTATTTACAACATTTTATGACAGCATAACAAACACATAATATCCAGCCACTCTGAAATAGCTACCAATTACTGTTTATATGCTGCCTGTACATGCCTTATGAAAAGTAGCTTGCTTTACTGTCATGGACTAATGAATTCAATGACCCTGGCTTTCCTTTCACTGTAACAAATTCCCAGTTGTCTTAAGGCAGTGGGAATGCAGAATATACATAAAACAGAGGCAAGAGGCAAAAAGCATGAGATTCTAGCATATGTATTACTAAAAGAGATATCTAGGTGATTAGCTTTACTTATTTTTTATCACTCGGCTTTGATTTCATATAAATATAATAAGTGGTAGGAGTTCTAGGGTTTGGAAGAAGCTGGTGGTTTTGTGTTGTGATTCCTGACAATGCAGTTTTATTTAAAGTCTTTCTGTCCCACTTTACCAGTCTGGGATCAGGAGTGCTATTTACTATTTTTAGACAACAATGTTTATCCAGCAACAGAAGAGGTACCATGGAGTGACATTGTTTGACCCTTTTACTGGCTTCTCTTTTGCCATTTGGCGGTCCTCTATGTGTGTGTGCCACCTTAAAAGTGACACATGAATATTCTGGAAGAAAAACCACAGCCTTTTTGTTACATGAGGAGCATCAGTTTTTCCATAGTGCCATTGTGTGACCAAGTATCTCCCTTCAAAAATAAGGAGTAATGTGCTCTGTTTTTCAACTTAGATAAACATTCGTAGTTATAAGTATGCATATACATATTTCCAGCTGGTTCCCATCACATCTGTGTGACCAGACACCTGATCAAGCTATAGACTTCAAAAAGTTGTATGACAGGCTGGGTACATGCAAAACGAGTATCTGCTGTGATCACACTTAACTTGAGAATTAAGGAGTTATGCTCCATAATACAAATTGGTGAATATGTTCAGCTTGAAGAGGAAGCATCTAGTAATAAATATAGCTGCCTAATGTGAACCTTATCTAAAGCTTCTTCCAGAATAGTGCTTAACTTTAATTACAGAACATTTCAGGTTTACATGCACCACAACATGGTAAGAAAACCATGATTTTTTTTTTAACAGAGCTTCTGCTGTTCCAGTATCTTATCTCCATGGAGAGATCAGTTGATGCGCAGTGCTGACTTTTGATGTAAGAGTGCCATACTTTAAAAAGTTATGAATATGGAGGATCTTTTTTTGCTGCCAAGAAATTAAAAATAAATCCCCAAAGTCTCTGTGTGCAGAGATTTTTAAAGGACCTAAAGGACCCTACTTAACTTGGACAGTTTTGGTTGCTGAAAGATGGGCATCCGGTGCTGTTTTGGACGTACTAGCACATCTTGTTTGGCATCCAGCTGTAACCATTGTGTCACATCTGCCTTCCTCAGATATCTCAGGGTGTCTTGGATTGCACTAAGTGCCTCTGTGCCAGAACCAGATTCAAGCTCCTAATTTGTACTGGAAGCCAGTGAGAGCTGGTGACTGATTTGACCCTTGGTGCTTCCTGGACGTGGACTCCTGAGGGCTGTGCTTGGAGATCCACAACCATTTCATGTCTCTGATCTCATGTTTGCCATTTCCCTGCTTGTTCAGGGGAATATATATATGTGTGTGTGTGTGTATTTATACATAGATATACACACATGTATGGGATATTTATAGAAGCGAGGAAACACAAAATTTTGTAAGGTAATGTTTACATATATATAATTAAGTTTGGGCTTAGTACCAGCTATGCATTTACTTGGTAATGGTTTTCTTAGCTGATATCGCAGACTAGGGTCCTGATTATGAGAGAGGCAGAAAGCTTCTTACAAGCTTCTTGGCACTTGCTAACTTGCATGAAAAGTGCAGAGATTCAGCATATGCTTGGGTTAGGCTCTAAAATAATGAAGTATCTGCTTTATAGCATATTCGTCTCTATTCAAAGCCTTTTATCCTTCGCTCATCTTCCTTCACAGTGTTTCAGGAAATCACATATTTCTTTTTGATTTATTAGCTGTTGTTAGCATAAAACCACCAAGTGATCCTAGTTCATTGTATTTTATCTGAAAACAGTGCAATTTAAATTTCTTAGCTGACCACAAGAGGTTTAGCTAAGTGCTTTCTCTTTCCCACTCTCTTTCTATAAACCCATCTGTGTTTGCTCTTGTCTCATTTATTTCACACTTTGCTTCCCCCCTAGAATGTGAAGCTCCCCTTTACAACCACAAAAACATCCTTATAATGACTACAGAGACACAGAAATGTGTATTATGAGCTGGACTCACTTTGCAGCATTGGTAGGATCTTTCCAGGGGTGCCCTGTGCTTCAGCCCCTCAAAAGCCTGAGGATTGACCTCTCTAGGAGCCAAATTCCATTGCCCCTTCAATTCCTGCTGATTCAGTTGAAGCTAGGGCTTGTAAGGTATGATGATACACTTCAGCACAGGGTTTCTGAGACCAAATGTGGCTGCAAGTTTCTGTCAGGGTGTAGAAGTATTCTATATCCAAATACTTATTTCAAGTAGTTAGTTGTATGGGATTGAGTTTGGAGAGCAAGTTTTCTTTCTGGGAAGGGGACTGAATGAACTAGAGAGCAGCTGCTTGATCAGAGCTTAAGCTGAAGTGGTTCTATGTCGGAGCGAGCTACTGAGCCTGAATGAATTAAATAAAATGAGGTCATTTAAAATGTAAAATAAATAATACAAAAAGAATTATGCAGTACAAATCAGATTACATGCTTTTCTTTCAAGAGTCCTCATTAAGTTGCTGTTAGCTACTTATTTACTGGTCTTTATCCAGATTTTTAGATGCTGATATCCATGTTTACTTTTTGCTTGATGAGCAAGCAAATGGGATATGAATTCATATTTTATGAGATGTTATTTCTTGAAATTTTTCAGGAGGAGAGAAAAGGAAAGGGGTTTTTGTGTATGTTTCTTCAATGGCTATTTTGTGTTAACAGTAGAGGTTGGCTGTTAAGCAAGAAAACAATAATTAAATAATGAAGTTTTGTTTGGAAGTAATGCCCTAGGATAAGTAAAGTTGATTTAAAAAAAATGAAAAAAGTAAAAAGTAGCTGAATCTGGGGTGTTCTGTTCTATCAAGGTTCTATTGTGTTGGTACAAATATCACAGAGCTGTTGAGCACGTAAGCCGTGTGCTTTAGAAGCACTTCTGTTCAGTGCTGTTACTATGGAGGGAGAGGAAGGAGTTTTTGTAGAGACCAGGCTCCAGATTCTTTAGTGGATAAGACACACTAAATATTTACCAAAGTACAGACTTGAAACTGAGCTGGGTTCTACCTTTTTGTTAGTAGTTACGAAACTCCATTATCTTTCTTTTCTAACCAAATATAAAGCTTTTCTTCCCTGAGTGTGCTGGTAATGCAGTGCTCCATCAAACGTGACCTGATGAATTAGACCAGCTTATACAACTGCAGAGCACCTTCTCGGGAGCTGGCTTTGGCAGTCAGGAAGCGTAGTCTGAAAGAAAAAGAGGTGCAAAATCATTCCTACACTTGGCAGTCTCCAGCTTATTTGAGAGCCTGTTGGAACTTCTGGCAACACAAGAAAATTAGAGCAGCTTTCCATTGCTGAAAGTGAAATAATCATGCATATCCTCTTAGCTGTATAATGAACTGGCTAGCTACTGTGCTGGCCTGTCAGGTAAAGGAGGAATGAAGAAGCAGCAAGCATCCTGAAGCTGCAGAGCAGGAAGTGTCAAACACCTCCTGAACAATGCCCTTGGGTTAATTGCCTCCTAATTTTCCATTTTTAACTCATAAGCACCAGAGACAGCCCAGTTCATGGAGCTGCCTTCACAGAAGGGAAAGGCTGAGTGGCAGGGAACTGAAGTAGCTTGAAATTCCTGGCCATCTTTCCAATGGTAATAAGATTTAAAGTATGACAACATACGGGAAGAAACCAGCAGCCTTGGAGTGTGACAGAGATACTGGGATCTGGCAGAGTGGTTTACTGTTTGTAGCACTTGGCAGAATAATGTATGTGTTATGAGTAACAACACATCCTTTTGCCACATGAAAATAAGTGCTCAGGCAAAAACCGCTGTCAGTGGTAGTGATGATGTAAAATGAATTCCATGGCTATTTTATCCTGATGTTTCTGTGTATCTACTGGTATTGTAAGCAGAACTGTGGTGAGCAATCCAGCAGAAGCTAAAGAAGCTCTGAATAGAAGAGAGCTTTCTCATCAAGAGCATGAACTGCTCATTTGCTAGCCCAATTGCAAAAACAATTAGCAAATAACTGTTCCCAGCATCTCTTAAAGGCCTGTATTGTTTTCTTCATGTTATTTTCTTGCCCATGTTCATTGCCCCAAGAACTCAGCTCATTCAGTGGTTCCTATTAAACTACTGGGTCAAAACCCTCTGGAACAGAAGGGGCTGTTGTTGGAACTGAGCTTCTTACATTTCTGTCACTGAAGCAGGTCTTTGGAAACATTATATCAGAGTGTGTGTTCATGACCTCTGCTCTAACAGTGTTCTCCAGCGAGAGACCAGTGAGAAGTTTTCGCCTACTGCACACATGATTAATTAGCCGGTCAACCTGCCTGTAGTATCTGCTCCAGTGTGTCGAAAGCAGAAGTGATTTTCGAAGGATTCAGCATGAAAAAGATATTACACATAACTGGATAGGTCATATTTTACTTGATTTTAAAGACATCCTCTTCACAGTGAATCCATTCATTCCCATTGCATTGTGTAGGTAAGTCCCTTGAAAGTACAGATTTATAGAGAACAAAGTCTAAAAAATGCTAACACCCTTGCTCTGTGAGCTCTGTGAAATGAGCAAAATAATTGCATTAGAGAAAGTGCAAAGTTTTCTAACACTTTGGATTCATTATTAAACATTAAAATTGAATGCTGTAACATTATCAGATGATTCTTTAAGTGAGCAAGTCTGTTTAGTGAATTTAAGCATTTCTCTACTGAACACAGCAATGGCAATTCAGTGTAGAGGGAAGTGGGTTGCTGGTGAGAAAAACTACAGAGATGTCTTAGACTGTTTAAGGCCGTTTTCATCCTCTTCAATATCTGGGCAGGAATGGGGAAATGCATCTATAACCCCAAATGTGAAAGGCTTCTGCTATCACCTGTTTGAGGGGGAAAAATCCAAACAATCTCATGCTTTTCCATGAGCCAAAAGCATCAATGCTCCCACCCATAAGCTCTGGCTTTGTCATGTCAGCTTTTGTTGGGAACGTTGATGCCACCACAGGCATCTGTCTAGGAAGAATTCAGAATGGAAAATGTCATGAAACTGACATTTTGAAACATAATTTTGTGTTAAAGTTAATATAAACACAAGGGCTGTTTTGCTAGTTATAGTATTAATTTTCATGTTTAATTCAGCAAAAATAAAAATGAGTTTTAATGTACTTTAAGCTGCTGCAGTATTTCCCATTCACCACGTGGGAAAACTGCACAATGTAGGTGTTTCTGAGTAGACTGTGTAGAATAGAAGTGAAGGGCTCTGAGAGCTTCATCCTCCAAGCAGGGAAGCTTGTTGTGGAAGTACAACTTGTTTATGGGGAGAGATCTGGAACAACTCCATTTTAAAACATATCTGGAGGATTCTGCCCATAGAGGGTAGGACAGGTGATGCTCACTGCATCAAGCAGTAGTTATTAGCCATTTGTCCTTATTCCCAGTGCTTGCTGTGTGGTATCATGCTATAGAGTTAAGAACCCCTTCTGTTTAAAGGTCACCTCATCCATGGGTTCTGGAACTGTAGCCTTATTTATCTTATGCTAAAATATGTATGTGTTCCTGTGAGTATGGGAAGGGTTATTAGGACAAACAAGGCAGAACTGGCAACGAACTCTGGAGACAGAGGAGTCTAATCCCAGATTTTTTTTTATGTTGACAAGGTACAGACATTGAGTGGTCAGATGGCATCTAACACTAGTTTTCGTTTATTGCTGCTCTTTCTTGGAGGGGGAGGAGGTATAATCTGCACACAGCAGAATATATAGACAATACTCATATTCTCACAAATCCCTTGAGAATGATTAGTAGGAAAGAATTGTAGGAAGCAGGGAAAGGGGCAAGAGACCAATACAGTGTAGAGGCTAAATAGAGATAGGATGAAGAGGAAGACAGTAGAAAAACTGGGAAATTTTCATTCTGATCAGGGACATAAGATAGGGTCAGCACATTAGGGAAGTGGCAGAACTCAGTTCTCAGCTCCAGCTTCTCCTTCTCCTTGTGGACTGGTATCTGGCAGGACCTGTCCACCTGAAGCTGTTTGAATTCTCTTCCAGCTCCCAAACAGCATAGGATTTCAAGCATACATACTTTCTGGAGAGTTTATCTGCTCCTTTCTCCCTTCTTCCCTTTTCCCTTTTTAAAAAATGTCTTCTAATGTTCCCTGCTCTTTCAACCAGGACTTGGAGGAGGGAAGGGAGTAGCAATTTCATAGCATTTCATCCTTCTACCTAAGCGCATTTGGGTCTGGAGGATTTCTTCCAGTCCTGACTTGATCCCTGTCCTTATCCCTGGATAGGGAACAGAAACAGCATTTTGGAGGCACACATTCAAACATGCAATGCAGAGGCTGGATCTAGTGCTGAGACCAAGCATGCATGATGTCTATATTGGAGGCGTTGGAGTGCTGGCACAGAAGAGTGGATGAAGAATAGTCCCTGGGGTCTGTGTCTGTCAGAGAGATGTGATTATTTCTGTAGTGAGTTGTCATTCAGCAAAACTGAGCACTGAGGTGAATGGGCTGCTTCAGTAGGGCCCCAGTGGCAGATATGTAAAATGTCAAGTGCCTTTCCCAAAGCTTCAGGTTATCTTTTTTTCTCCCCCATTTTTGCTTTCTCTTCCCCTCTGACAGAGTCTACCTCTTGAACCTAGCAGCTATAGATGGAAGAATGGAAGCTATTTTAGTGGAAGCTTTTGGTCCACATCCATTCCTAAAGTTGAGTGATTTCTGCTGCAGAACTAAATCTCTTGATTCTTGGAGCAAGGTGATCTTTAAAGGTCCTTTCCAACCCTAATTTACCACAATCTTCTTTGTGATGTCCATAAGTTGTCTTTACTCAGGCTTGAATGAAAAGCTGAGGCTAATAGGACAACTTGTGATTGGGATTCTTGTGTTGTATAGCTGTAAGCATTCAATTTTGGAGTTGGAATTAGAAATGTAGGCCAAGCTACAGAGGCAGTGGCTCTGAACATGTAAGCTGAGAGTCTGTTTCTCATTGACTATGTACAAGCTGATCACTCTAATACTAGGCTACTGAAATAACATGTCTGACTGAAATCAGGTGGTTTATATACATCTGTGTGACAGCAGAAGCCATTTGTATATTGTAATGTTTTGCTGTCAAAATGAAGACTTATCATAGTCACCTTTGGTTTTGTTTTACTTTCTCTGTTTATTTTCCATCTCACCTGTACTGGAATTATACATGGTAGTTCTCTTCCATCCCACTTTTTTCACTGCCCTTTCCCTAACCTGTGCTCTGTTTCGTCTGTGCCCCTCTGCATTCGTAGCAGTAAGAGAAATGAGAGCAGGACTGCAGTCTCTTTGCCCCATGAATCTCCATTTCTCTTCCCTCTTCTCTGTGTTGGAGGGGTACTTAATAGAGTAGAGTAGAGTAGAGTAGAGTAGAGTAGAGTAGAGTAGAGTAGAGTAGAGTAGAGTAGAGTAGACCTTGAGAGGATTTTCATGGGATGGGTTCAGTTTGAAAGCTGTGTGTCATTCCTATCTTGCCCATTTTTTATCTGTGCTGCTTTGATACCAGGGAGACAGGGAGAAATGCTCAAATGGCTGAATTTTAAGAGGTCACAATATCTTAAAATTTGGAGTGCTTTTACAGTGTATTTCAATGAAGGGAACCAACTGTGTTCTGAGCAATAATAAAACTAGCAGAGCCTCCAAAAATCAAGCAGCAAAGCTGTTCCCTACAGAATTATTATTACTTACAATAAAAATAGAGCATCACCTTCAAACCATGTTTTGTTTAACTGTATTAACCTTCATATGTTTGTATAATGTGCTTTCATCCTCAGTGCATAGTCCCTGTCTATCTGAACAGAGACACCAGATGTGCACAAAGAGAGTGGTGGGCTGAAGTGAACAGACTTTAGACCAGGAGCTACACTTTAACCAGAGTCTGAGGAAATTGGCTTGCATGTGGAGATTTGTTTGATCCAGTTCCTGTTAACTGCAACCATGGATTAAGTATGCAGTCTTAAGAGTCTAAAATTAAAAGGTATTCCCTGCAGTGATGTTAATAATTAACTAAAGTCATGTTGAATTCAAAGGTAGACTTGTGTTTAAACAGAGATGGGAATATTTTTGAGGTCAGTGCACAATTGACATATGAAACACACGAACAAGAACATCAGTTGAGAAAAAAACAATGAAGATGCATAAAATCTAGTGTTAACTAATGAAAGCTAACACAAGGAGCAGGATTCATCTGTCTGCAATTTATCTTCTCTGCAGATGATTTAATGTAGAACTTAAAAAGCCTAGATCTACATCTAAAACCAATGAGCACTTGATAAAAGCATTTATTCATAGAATCACAGAACCATAGAATCATTTAGGTTTGAAAAGACCTTTAAGGTCATCAAGTCCAATGGTAAACCTTGCACTGAGAAGTCTACCACTAAACCATGTCCCTATAAGTACCATGTTTACAAGACCTCCAGTCTCAGCCACTTCTCAGAGCAGCCTGTTCAAATGCTTGACAACGTTTTCAGTGAAGAAACTTTTCCTAGTACCCGGTCGAAGCCTCCTTTGGCACACCTTGAGGCTATTTCCTCTCATCCTGTCATACTTTTTAAATGTTTATCTAACCAACATTCATGCACACTTGTGAATAGCCCTGAAAGAGACATCAGGTATGGTAAGGATGGTACCCCCATCCACTTCTTATTAGGAAAAGTGCGGCAGAAGATCATCATGAACCTCTGAATGTGAAACTGGGCCAAGAGCAGCATCACACAGTCAAACCTTCGCATTTCCAGTCAGAAATCTAGTTGCTATGTTTGGTACTAAATTGGGCATGTTAATCATCTGGGTGGGAAGCTGCTAAGTATAGAATTGCAAAAATCAGTAGGATAGATCAGAAATAAAAGATACTGGTATCAGTTTTAGAGAGCAAGCAAAGCTCATGCTAAAAACTGCTTTTTTCCCTGCAGTGGTCTGCAGATCCACTGGAACACCTGAATGATAATTCTGTGATCTGCAAATACACAGTAACTAGTTTGGCTTTTCACGCTTCCAGGATTTTGGCAACAAAAATGAGACAATCTGTTTAATTTCCTGGGTGAAAGGAATAAACAATGCTGTTATACTACACACTGTCTGGCACACACACTGACAGAAGTCTGTCACTTTTGCATCTGACAGTGCCATTCAATTGTACATTAGGCCAGCTGAAGGCATGTAATCACGACTGGAGCATATATTTTTCAAAACTGGATTTTGATGACTGTTACTTTGAAATGCAGCAGTCTAACGACAGGACAAGAAACAGATTGGCAATTAACACCATCGTAAGTTTGGTACCATGTATGAGTCTCTTAGACTGGTTGATTAAATGGGATACTAAAATAATTAATCATTAAGTCTCCTAAAATGAATTTGTGTATGCTTGATGGAAGTATAGAAACTTCACCATCAAGTGGCTGCCAGTTGGGGTCAAGGGTACCCTGCTAGCAGGGTTCAATCACTGACCAAGCATGGGCAGACAGAATACATTTTAGTTTTAGGCTTTTGAGACTGTATACTTAATCCACAGTTGCAGTTAACAGGAACTGGATCAAACAAATCTCCGCCTGGAATATCAATTCAGACTCTAGTTAAAGTATAGCTCCATGTCTGAACTTTAGCCTTTCACTCACTTTGTGCGTATCTGGTGTTCGCTAGGAACTATGAACTGAGCATGAAAGAATATTTTAGAAACATGTGTTTTCTTGTAACCAAATGAGGGTTAATACACTTAAACAAATAGTGCATGGTTTGAACATGATGCTCTGTCTTTATTGTAAGTAATAATAATTCTATAGGGAAAAGCTTTTCTGCCTAATCCTTGTAGGATCTTCCTAAACTTTCCTAAACTGGTAGTTTTTTTATTGCTCAGGATACAGACAGTTCTCTTTAGTGAAATACACTGTGAAAGCACTCTTTATTTTTGGACATTTGTGAAGTCTGGAAGCTTGCTAGCCTGAACAGAATTCCATAATTATGGGAAAAATGCAAAAGCAAGCAGTGCTTCCTCTCTGCTGTGCAACTGAAGTGTGCAAGTAGCTTCATAGAAACAATAGTTCAATTCTGTTTAGGGTACCAAGATAAACAGGCACTGAAAGCTTATGGAAGTGCAGAAAAAGGTTGGTTTGTGCTATGAAGATACAGGTAAAGATCCCATAGCCTCAGGTAGTTAGTTGGACCAAATCTCTTCTTTCTTAAAGA
Source organism: Agapornis roseicollis (assembly GCA_002631895.1). NCBI lineage: Eukaryota > Metazoa > Chordata > Aves > Psittaciformes > Psittacidae > Agapornis > Agapornis roseicollis. Next base: position 200,114 of record NDXB01000032.1, read on the forward strand.
TGTCTCAGAGTTAATGCTTTCACTGTATACCTCTGGCAAGTGCAGTAACACTAGATAACTCATAGCCTGTCTAATGGAGACAAATAGCTATGGACATATGTAAGAATAATTAGTGTTGAGTAAAGTTAATTTGATTTGTTCATTTAACAAATTGAATCATTTCAGCTAACTGCACAGCATAGCACAAATGTGATGAGGGATGTTCAGAGAAGAAAACTATTCCTTTTTTTCCTTCACTATATTAATTTATCTGTAAGGGAAAATGTACACTCACAGTATGCAAACAACGTCCAGCTTCACATTCCAAATTTTGCAACCTTTTGGCATGACTGGGGATTCTTGGAATGGTGCAGTGTCCTCCTTGTAGCTCCAAACTACTCTCCAGAAAAGCCTGTCTTAACTATTCTGCTCCACCAGAGCCTGCCTTTCTTTGTTAGATGGGAACATCTCAGCTAGGTGTGTAGGGTTACATCCCTGCCTCCTGTAACTCTGATGAAGAAATGGACAAAATGAAGGATTATTGAAAATTCTATTACCTTTTCAACTTCTTGGACTATTTTCTAAGAGGGAATGATGGTGGCTTAACAGGTTAGGGATATTAAATTTTACTGAGAATAAATACAGAAATACATAAAATTCAACTTTTGGGGGTTATATAAAAAATACTCTGTGTGGAATCAACATAACTCCCCTTTGTCCTTTGCAGTGTATCTTTTTATGGGTTATAGGAGTTTTACTCTGTTATGATTTTCTTGAACATTTTGGGAGTGAAGCTGGCAACATATATAGCAAACAGGTCGTATATACATGTCTTCACAATCTTTAAAATCTAGACTATTTTCAAAATTGCTTTCAGCACTGCCTGTTTGAGAAAGCTCGCAGAAGAATGGTTTGATGCTTCTAGTCTAACTAATGTTACGTAATCGTACTTTCCATCTGTTCTACTTGGACATGTGTCGAATGGTTCCCTTAGCAAGAGTTTGCCAGAGGAAGTGTAATGCAGGCTTTAAAGTTAGAGTGTTTTGTCCACGTTGAAAATAATCAAGCCATGCAAAGATATCTGTGTTGGGTCTAAATGTGTTAACTGGAGGGCAAGAAGCAGTTGAGTTGGATACTGTTGTGCCCTAACTGGACTAGCACAGCCTGCACTGATGAGGCTACACCGCAAACCCCATGTTCAGTTTGGGGCCACTCACCTCAAGAGAAATATTGAGTTGCTGGAGCATGTTAAAAGGTCAATGAAGCTGACGAGGGGTCTGGAAGACAAGGCTTATGAGGAGCAGCTGAGGGAACTGGGTTGTTTAGTCTAGAGAATGCTCAGGGGGACCTTACTGCTCTCTACAGCTACCTGAAAGGAGGTCATAGTGAGGTGGGAGTCAGTTTCTTTTCCCAAGTAACAACTCATACGATGAGAAAAACATTCTCAAGTTGCTTCAGGGATGTTTAGATTAGACATTAGGACACAAGCACTGAACAGGCTGCCCAGGGAAGTGTTTAGGTAACCATCCCTGGAAGTACTTAAAAGACATGTAAAGATGTGGCACTGAAGGACATGGTTTTGTGGTTGACTTGGCAGTGTTTCTGGTTGGACTCGATGTTCTTAAGGGTCTTTTCCAACCTAAATGATTCTATGATCATGAGTACATAGGAAACCATATTCATGTTCAGTGTAGACAACCTCAGAAGCTAATTCCCCCAAATCAGGTGAAGAGATTTTTGGGTGGTTGGTTGGTTGTTTTTTCAATTTGTGTGTTGGTTGCACCCCATCTGTATCTGTTCTGTATTTTGTAAGCCTCGTGGGCAGGTGCTCTCCATGTTTCCACAGTGCATGGCAGTGACTCATAACTGGGAGTCCAAGTTCCATCAAAATGCAGTAAGTACAAGAATAACCTGGATCTCCTGTAAACTACTTTGTCTGAAGTGTTAGCTGTAATACCATCAAATGTATGGTCAATTACATGCGTAAACTTTACTGTTAAAATAATTGTATGTGTTGTGAATAATATGCCATGTTACAATAAGAAGTTGGATTTCTTTGATCCTAGGTAACGATGTCAGGTTCCAACATGTCTTTTGACTGGAAATGGCTGAGCACTGCAGAATGGATTCGGTGACTCAACTCTCATTGGACTCGAGACAAAACATCTTGTGGTCACCCTAATTTATGTTTCATGTTTGTGGCTTTAAATTATGACAGAATAACCTGTTCTCTGTCAAAGTCTCTTTAATTTCTCAAGGAACATCTTAAAACATTAATTACTAAAAAGCCTCATGGCTTCCTCTTGCAACTGTTGGACAACTGTAAGCTGTCAGTACTTTGCAACTTACAGCAGCAGTTAAAAAGAAGCTGTACACGAAATCACAAAGTAGTTGAGATAGGAAGGGACCTCCAGGTTTCATCTAGTATAACCTCCTCTGCTCAAAGTGGCAGCGTCAGCAGAGCAAGTTACTGAAGGCTGTGTCCGTAGGGGTTTTGAGTGTCTCCAAGGGTAGAGACTCCACAGCCTCTCTTGGCTTGCTGTTTCAGTGTTTGACCACCCTCATAATATCAGTTTCTTCAGTGCAACTGCACACAGGTCTCTGAATTCTTCCTGTTTGCTCCCTTGGCTGCATGCATTAACATGCTGGTACTTCAGAGGCACCTAATGATGATGATTTCCCAGCAAAGGTACAAGCACTCTGCCCATTTTAAAGCTCTCCTCACTGGGTTGACCAATCTCTTTTGCCCTATTTTTCTTTCTTATTCAAGTAACTTGAGACCAGTGAAGCCACATGCAAAACCATGTATGACTTAGGTACAACACTACTGATAAAACATGATGATGAAGAACATTTATGTGAAGAACAGTGGTGGGAGCAGGCAAGGTAAAAAGTCAGTAAATAGGGAAGTAACCTCCTCTCCATTGAGGAAATATTTCAACAAAAAAGGAGAATATGAAGAGATGCATGCCTCTGACATTTATTTAATCTTTAAAATCTTTGATAGAAATACCTGTAAAGCTCTCAGCTGTCAGCTCTTGACAGGATTTGGCTGACCTTGTGTGTGTGTGTGTATACACACACATATGCATACATAGATGGCTAAAGAAAGTACTTATTAGTGAATAAAAATTATTTGACTCTACTTAAAAAAGAAGCCACAAGATGCATGACTCACCCTGTGTGTGATTATCAAACTGAAACATTTATACAGCATTTCTCCCACAGCTTTTTAAAATTATGAACAACGAATGTAGAGTTAAATTCTGTTCTGTATCATGGGCAGCTTATTACAGACTGTGTTTTAATAGTTCTTCTTGCACCCGTGTGTCAGATTAAATGGTAGAAATGCCAATGGGGTGATAGCGTAGTATCATTTCTGGAAGTATTGGCTTTTAAAGTTAATCTTCAATGGGATGCTTTACTGTAGGCATGTGCATACATTAGATAACCTTGGCATGCAGAGAGTATTTTAAGACCCACATAATTTTGAAACACCCTTTAATATTCATTGAAGGTCATGATACATTCCATACACATAAGAACAGAAATCAGACCTTCCAGGCTTATTTTACTTCTTGGGATAGATGCCAAATTGGGAGCCCACAGCAATGTATTCTGGTTTTCTGTAAGGCAGTTAATGTGACTCAACAAGCTTTTCCATGCTCCTCCACAAACATCTGAGCCCTGGTCCAGGGCAACCACCTCATTGTCTTCACATGCTTACTTTTAAGTTGAGATTTCCAAAAGAAGCGCTGCAAATTGATAATGTATACTATTATGGATTTTGGGGATCTTGAAGTGCGAGGTTAGAAAACTCCCTTTGGTAACTGAACTCCAGCATCTGGTCCTACCAGTACTGTCCAGAATCAACCTGTTTGACCACAGGCAATACTATCTATACCTACTTCTGTTATCAATTTCTATTTATCCACTGATGACACAAAAAAATTAATAGATGCTTCCTTAAGCTTTAAGTTTGATCAACATAAATTTTATATCCACAAAAGACTAATCCTCTGTAATTCAGAGATTTCCTAATAACATGCTTACATATTTTCATGTTGAGTTAGCTGCTTCTTAGAAGAAGGAAGAAGTGCATGTAAGATTAGATTCAAGGTAGTTCTGTGAAAGGTATCTGGCCCCTTTATGTGACAGCCTGCTACACCAGGGAGAGGAAAAAAGCAAATCCTAGCCTTGATGTCAAAACAATGTAAACTACTTCTTGTATGTTGACTTGTGTAACAAGTGAGGCGTGAAAACAAAGCACAGTTCCCTGAGTGGTGATGGTGAATATTTTATCTTACTAACAGAAAGAAACAAGAGATGATTTAGTCTCTCCTTAAAGCATATGCCGTGCTGACAATGCGCTCTCATTGTGACAATAATGGCATTTGCAGTCCCAGCTGCACTCAAGCCTGTGCTGAAAAGTCACCCATTTCTCAGAATGCGTGGTGCTGCCTTTTACCCTTTATTGGCCCCTTAGCCAGATGAAGGAGCTGTTCTCTGTTGTTCATGTTGCCCTCTATAAGCAGATGTTTAAACAATTCTTTTGCCCAAAGTGAAATTGGAGAGATTTTGGCATTGTTAGTTCTTCTGAAATTTTCACAGGATCCTTAGGTGACTTCAGGCCTTTTGTGTGTAAGCCAGCCTTTCTCTGACTTTTTACAAATATCCAACTTAAATGCCTTTCTATAATTCAGTAGCTGGATCATCACAGAAATGTTAAAGCAGGAGTACCACTGCTGTTGCTGTGATTCAGCTGTTTGAGTGTGGTTGGTAAGAATATTTAGAGGGTGACTTAGAAACATAGAGTCATAGAATAGTTAGGGTTGGAAAGGACCTTAAAATCATCTAGTTCCAACCCCCCTGCCATGGGCAGGGACGCCTCACACTAAACCATGCCACCCAACACATGCCACTCACACTAAACCATGCCACCCAATTGCTTCTGACCCTAAGTTTAAGTTCTTTCCCCAAGCAACTATCAAGCAAAGATAGTCCTAAAACAATAGGAGCAAAAATAGTGCCATGGAGAAAAGTTTATTGGGATCGAGAGGGTAGGATAGTTTTTTATCTAGCAATGCCCTATATTTATTGCAAGTTTAAACTTATGTTTTACAGATTGACTCTCCAGTCAAGCTCCACATGCATTTCTTAAAGTAGCCTCAATCTCCCTATGGACTCAGCAGAAGTATCACGAAATGGCATTGCTTGCTAGGAATGCAGAGCCTGAGTTCAGTTCCTACTCCTTCAATAACTTGGAGAACCTGTGTGAAGTCCAAACCAAGAAAGGATTCTTCTACACAAAGGCCAAGCTTCTGCACCCAGGGGAAGACTTGTGCTATGTAGCCCGCCTGGATGACCAGACCAGGTTTGTGATCATCAACGTAGGTGGTATTAAATACAAAGTTCCATGGACCACCTTGGAGAACTGTCCTTTGACCAGGCTTGGGAAGCTAAAATCTTGCAACAATTATGATGAGATCATGAACATCTGCGATGATTATGATGTTAGCTGCAATGAATTTTTTTTTGACCGTAATCCTAGTGCCTTCAGGACAATCATGACTTTCCTGACAGCTGGGAAGCTGAGGCTTCTCAGGGAGATGTGCGCTCTTTCTTTTCAGGAGGAGCTCGTGTACTGGGGGATAGAAGAGGACCACCTGGAGTGGTGCTGTAAAAAGAGATTGCGACAAAAAGAGGAGGAGGCAGCTGAGGCCAGGCTGTACGAAGGGGAGCTGGTGTTTACTGAAACTACGCAATGTGCCTTCCAGGACAATAGCCGATTGAGTTTGTGCATGCGAAAGCTCAGGGATATGGTGGAGAACCCCCACTCAGGGATCCCAGGAAAGATCTTTGCTTGTATTTCAATCTCTTTTGTTGCCATCACTGCAGTCAGCCTCTGCATCAGCACCATGCCAGATGTCAGAGAAGAAGAAGATCGGGTGAGTTCAGCTTTTCTCAGAGTGAAGTGTGTTTTGCATTATTATCTCCTCAGGGAAGGTGATGGGCACAGTCACTCCATCAATCATGCAGGTATTGCGTTCAGTATTTGTGATGTGGAGGACTGGCCAGGGTAGAGCACAGAAAGCATTCTGCCATTTAATATCGACAGAAGATCAGGCCAAACTCCGCTTTGCCAACACAGCTTTGCCAGTTCACAGCAGCAGACAGCTTTACCTAACAGATTTGTTTTCTGACATCTCTAAGCAGATAACAAACTAGCTGTTGTGGATGTAAAAATCAGCTTTGCTTGATGCTTTGTTAGGTTAAGCGCTAACAAATCAGTTCTCCTTAGAAGTTACTTGAACATACCACTTTGAATGGACTCTCAGTAAGCAGCTGTAAAAAACACATCTAAAATATTTTGATGCTATGGGTGAGGTAAAGGGCAGGGAAGCTGAGGCAGCGATTTAACAGCAGAAACAAAGCAAATGTCCCAATTTCAAATGTGCTTAGTATTCTCGAGTGTAAGCTATGGATGCTTCATGCCCTTGAAAATAAAGTCTTATGGATATTTTGTTTATTCTTCAGTTCAACAAATTTCCTAAGGGTTTAGTCCCTTATTTGTGCAAGCAGTTCAGTTCCCTAGGATTAGCTGTATGTAGGCCAAAGAGAGCTCCTCTGGAGATGGATAGACGACATTCACATTCTCATTAAATATGTGCTGAAATGCAATCTGAGGGGTTTGGAGGATCAGGACTTTTCAGAGTTTATGGCCTCTTTAGTTTCACTCAGTTCCAAGCTTGATACTAAATGCTTGGGTTCATTTCCCAGCCCCATGGTCATTAAACGTGATTGTGAACTTCAGATACTTCACCCCATCAAGTTCTGCCTCACAGCTGAAGGCTAAGCTCTCCTGAAAGCAGCATCCTCTTGTGTGCTGTCACCGGGTGCTGAATGGCTCATCACTCACTGCCACTAGCAGAAAAGAGAATGACAGGAAGCATTTACTGTTTGGTAGCATTGAAAGTAAAAAGCCTGCTGATGGAAAATTAGTCCAGCAGCTCCAGAGAGACCCCTGCGTTTGACTGAGTACCTCAGGTGCAGTTAAACCCACCCTTTGCTTGCGATGTATTCTTAGGTTAGATGTCAACTGAGTTGGTTGATCTGGAGTAAGAGTCATTCAGTAGCAGCCAAGAAAAAAATGACATAATGTTTGGTCTGTTGTTTGATATTTGGTTTATTGGAAGATCTTTGTTTTAAAGGCTTTTATGATCTAAAATTTGAGGACAGTAGTGTTGCATACTAGGTGAAACTATGTTGTCCTAATAATGTTTTTTTAAATATTTATTCCAAACCACACATCTTTTACTGTAATTAACCATCAGTGCTCCATTATTCTGGACTTTAAAGCACAAGGGATATTTTGCTGTACAAAACTGAGATGCCTTTAGTGTTTAGATGTTCCTGGATTTAAGGGAGAGCTGAGCAATTGCTTTCAGAATTACCAGATTTTAGGTACCTTACATTTTTACTAATGATCTGAACATAAATAGGAAGTCACAATAGTAGGCTTATATTTGTTAGGTAGAACGGGGTAATAATGAGGATAGAGCAAGCATATGAGAGAAGCCTGGATTTTTTGGTAACCTGGGGCCATTAAAAGGAGCACATTTTCATAGTCAAATGCAGAATTGTACAACAAAGGTGAGTGCAGACTTGCTCTTGCAAAAGCAGAGCGTGTGATTCCCAAAACAGGAATCTAAATATGATTTTGGGTACAAGCAACTGAATGTGAATTCCTATTGCAGCATAAAGTCAGAAGGGTTAATGTGATCCTCAAACATCTAAGCTGGGGAATAGCGATTAGAAGCTGGAAGATGATTTTGTGCTTGTATGCTGCATTGGTGAGACTGACACAAGAATACTGCAGTCAGTTCTCACACTGCTTTGAAAAACTGGAGTGGGTGAAAAAGCCTATAAATATTAGAGACCTGGAGAAAGTGCCATATAATAAGAAACTTGAGCATTTCAGTTTATTTAGATTGTTGAAAGGAAGGTGACTGGACTAAGCAAGTAAGTGTTTTTTAGGGGAGGAGGAAAACTGTATTATCTAAAAGACCTTTAATCAGGAAGAGGATGCATGGTTAAAAGCTGAATCCTGATAAATTTGCATGGGAAACTATGTGCCAGTATTTAATATCATGGTGATTAATTACTGGGCAGTCTAGGAAGGGAATTAGTGTATTTTGTATTTTTTGATGTTTTCAGTTCAAGGCTCAGTGCCCTTCTGGAAGGTAGTGTTCACCTAAACACACTCTACTTCAAGCAAAACTGACTGATTTCAGTTCATGTTACAAAGGTGAAATGCTTGGAATACAGAGGAGTTCGGAATAAATTATGATTTTCTGGGCCCTTGTATTCTAAAGGCACAGAACTCCTGCAAGTAGGCTTTGTTCTGCCCTTTACACAGGGAAGGTCTGTGGACAGAGTAGAAATGATCACTTTGAGACAAAGGTGGTTCTTCAGCACACAGGACAGGTGAAGAATCACTTCTTACATAGCTTAGCTCATCCCCAGTGCCCCTCCCTGGCCACTGAAATAATGCAGGTCAACACTCTATTGGAGTTGTAATTAGCCATGTCAGAGTCATACATAGTGACTGATTTTGGTCCTGCACAAATGGATGTAAATACCCATGTAGATCTTTTCAGCCTCAGTAAGGCTAGGCGTGGAGTAAGGCATCTGCCCACATGGAATTGCTTGTAGCATCAGAGACCTAGGCTGCAAACTCTTTGAGTATCATCTGTACATGTCTCATCAGGCCAAAGCAGCTCATCAAATAACAGCTGTGGAGAAGAAGAGAATGAATTCAAAGTAATGTTAATCATCCTGAGTGGTATCCTGGTACCTAGTTTAAAATTCGTTTCCAGGGATAGCTCCTTGGTCTGGTTTTGCAGTCTCCAAACAAGCAGAAAATGTATGTGCATCCCTCTTGGCTAAGGAACAAATAAACAGTAAATATTATTTCAAGGATGCACTGTACTTGGTGTGTACATTTTCCAGCTTCTCCAGCTAACATTACTGTTGTTAGGGTTCCATGTCAGACCTGTCATAGATACTCTGCCTAACAAGCAGTGGTCATTTGCTTGAGCTGGTGTTTTCCAGAAAGCAAACACTTTATGTGCCACCTATCTATCCTGTTACTGCTTCAGGGAGAGAAAGAGGAACCAATTGTGGAAAAAAATCATGCTGGAGAACAGGTTTTCATATGCTGATCTTTTAATGTCATCTGAATGGACCAGCTGTTACACTCAGAGATGTCCGGCAGAGATGTAAATGACCTTACATAGATGTAAGTATGGGACCTTAAAAGTTAGAGGTAATTATCAAGTGAGTGAAGAGGCTATTTTAGGAGCCTGCCTATGTCTTTTTCAAATACAGAAGTATCAATCATACATTTCATTAGCTTTATTTACTGTTCCAGATGTTCTAGGTGACAGTGGCAATCCCTAGTGGTTTAGCAAGAGCGGGAAGGATCATGTTCCCATATACTGTAGCTGTCTTCTTCTTGCTGATGGTCATCCTGATTCATCTAGAGGCTTTTCTTTTTTTGGAAGTAGTATGGCATATTTCAGATGCTGCACAATTATCAATAAAGCTAACAGAATCAGATCCTAAACTATTTTATAATTACCAAACTAGTACATATTTTATCTTGCTGAGTTGTTGGGGTTTTTTTCCCTCATTTAGCTTTTATTTACTGATCAAATTAAATGGAAATCACCAATCCAGTAATGTGCACAATAGCTGCTTCTGGAAATTTGAGGAAAGGGACATTTCAAATACACACAAAAGCCAAATGTTTGAAGAGAGTCAGGTTCTTCCAGGTAAGGTAACAAAGCCATAATTAGTTTTTCATTTCAGAATTTTCAGAAAGGGAGATTTCTATGCAAGATCTAGACTTAATGGTGAAAAGTCCCCTCTTCAGACAAAATACTGCTGAGACAAAATCATAGCAAGAGCCTGCAAGCACTGAGCTCTTTCAAGACCACCACAAAAATGATCTCCAAGACGTAAAAATAGTCAGATGCATAGAGTATCCTTAAGGCATTTCAGGCATATGATGTCCCCCTTCAAGTGGGCTTCTCAACTCTCTAAACAAATGGCAGGCATCAAGTGACTTACGGAAAGCAGCTAAAACATCACAGGAGTCTTAAACCAGTTGGGGATACATTACAGCAAGGGCATTAACAATGCAGTAAGAGCTGAGGAACTAAAAGACATGGAGAGGTTCAACTGAATCATACTTGACTCTTCATTGTTTTCTTGGTGAAAACAAATGTTGGCCATTTCTATCCAAAGAAGAAATCTTTCTTTTGTTAGACTTCCTCACCACAGAAAAAATGTGGTGAACTCTGATTAACACCAAGCATTTTGTCCTGACTCACAGAAGTATTTATAGGCCTGAGTTCCACTGAGCTCAATCATTTGTAGCACCACAGTGTAAAACAGGAGGAGATCAGAGTGTACTTCCTTCTTCACCATGCTTTCTAACGGACTGGGAAAAGCTAGTCTAATTAAAGATACTGTGATAGGAAGTTACAGTTCAATAACCTTCAGCTGAAGAATGTTATACAAAAGAAAGTCATAAATAATGAAGTTAAGGATAGCTCATAAAGAAGCTTGAAACTATTTAACCTTCTAAGCTTAATTTATACACTGTGCTTCAACTTTCGTATCAGTGAGGATGGGGAATAGATGAATTGTGAATGTGAGTTTTAAGCAATCTTGTGACTAACGATCTCATTTCACAAAGGTACACAAAAAAGTAATTTCAGACAAGGTTAAGAGAGTTCTATATGATTCTCAACATCTTTTCATAGATCAGCTGTTGGTGTAAGGGCTGCATGAACAATGAGGTCATTTGAAAACTGGCTGAACAGTGAGGCCCAGAGGATGGTGATCAGTGACACAAAAGTCTAGTTGGAGGCCAATGAATAGTGGTGTACCCCGGGGTCCATACTGAGTCCATTCCTCTCCAACATCTTCATTAGTGATTTGGTTAGGTTTGTAATCTAAATAGGAAGCTAAATATGGAGAAGTGTAAGTATTCAGGGCCTCAGTGTGTCAGAACATTTTGTTGAATGAATGATACCTCTTGCAATCTGAGGTACTTCTGGGTGGGGAAAAGTGTCATTTTACCATTAAATAGCTTACTTATTTCAATGAAAAGCAATGTAAAGGGGTAAAGCTGTTATTACTGATGCTTTCTTTACTAAGATAGCACTCTGAGACTTTAGAATGAAGCTTTTTGTTACGGAAAAGCTCATCTTTAGCACTTCCCTTTGTGACTGTTTATCTGGTTTTCTGCATGTAATACTGAGACCTTCTTCATTTCAATTTAGAGCCACATGTTCATGATGTATAGATGGTTTGTTTTCATGAATGGAAGTCTTAACAAAATTGCAGCTTGTGTTTTTCCTTTATTTGTGGAATAAACCATTCTAGAAATCACAACACAGTCAACCATGTATTTAAAAAAGTCTCCTTGCTGGTATTGCAGATAACTATTTTTAGTATATAGGCACCAAGGGTGACTTTTTATAAAAGGCACCTTGGGGAATAGCACTAACTAATTTTCGTGGGGATCATCTGAGAATTTGTTATACCATTCTCCCAGTTCTACTGTTTAAATGTAAATCCCATGAGCGGTAACAATATCACCAGTTATGGCATTTGATCCAATCGACTGATATATTCAACCTCTATGCTGCTAGTTTCCATTTTGTGCTTGCTCTAGGCAGTTCAGGCAACATGAAAAGACCAAATAATTCAGTAGCAATTGTCACCTGCCTTTTCTACAATGTTGTGCACAAAGAAGTTCCTGTACCCACATGAGAGTCATGTTTCCTTTCACATTCACATGTCCTTGCTTAAGGGATGTAGGACTCACAGCACTGCAGACCTATATTTTAACTAAAAGTAAGGTGTTTCTCTTTTTTTTTTTTTTCTTTCTTTCATAAACTTAAAGTAGGTTTTCTGCTCCGATGGTATTTAAATCAAGATAGTAACACACAGTCGAAATTACAATTTTGAGAGCATCCTTTACCCACAGCTTTAGTCATCAGCGATAAGTCTGCTTTGTTGATAATGCATTTAATCTGCCTCAGGTAGTTTCATCACTTGTACTGTGTAGTCCTGCATGTAGATCATAAATGCTGTTCAGGTACATAGGCACATTCATGCCTCGGGCTGTGAGCTAGGTTTCTAAGCAAGGAATTTTTTTTCCTTCCATAAGCAAGGCCAACTTAGTTTATACAAGATGCTATTACTGCATGATATCCTTAGAGTCAAAAACTGAGGAGTGACTGCAAAGTTCTGCAGTGCGAGTCTGAGTCATCAAAGTGTGGTCTCCCAGCTCCTATCTGATGGTCAGAGAATATAGACGTATCTAGCTGTTCTGTCATGACAGCTTCTTCAGGAGAAGATAAAGGAAACATGGTCCAGTGAGAAAATCTTACTCTGTTCTATCAGGAGGAATGATTCTTTCACTAAAAGTTGCCTATAGAGTGGGAGGTAAGCATTTGACACTGTGGAACTGTTTGCACAGAGCCCCACAGTGAGCCTGTCACTGCCTCAGATGTTCAGACCTGGCTTTTACCAATGCTGGGTCTCACTGCAGCATCTTTTCCCAAGTTGCTTTTATCAAGTAAACTTAGAAATCCATCTGGGACCAGGAGCTGCCCCAGAAGTTTTTGAGGCCAGTAGGTTACAACTGGGAACCACCTGAAACTCTCAGTAGTGTTTTAGGCTTAGAAGTCAAAAAATGGAAAGTATTTCTCTGCACTGTTAGCTTGAGGATGAAGCAAGAGTTGAATAAGCTAAGATTCCTGTTGACTTGTTAATAACTTTATGCTCTCCTAAGAAACTCTTTCAGTCTACAGGATATCTTCTTACGAATAAGTAGCCGGGGCAGGTCTTCTGTTAAATATTGTATAAATATGCTGCAATATAATATTAGTGATAAATAATTAAACACCTAAGACTCTTTGAAAGTATTGGTAACTTTGTCACGTTGTTAAGTGGTTTATGTTTGGTGCAATGTGGCTTACCCACACATATGCTCCATATGCTCACCCACACAAAATATGCTCCATACTTAATTTCTTTTAATGCTTCTCTGGTTCCACCACCATAACTATATCTGTATCTCCTGACTTCCAGGTAAATCATTCAGGGAGGCTCTGAAGCAATCTCATGATAACAGTTGCTTGGCCTCCACTCATGTTTTTAAAATAACTACAGCTATTCAGTATAGCTTTCTCTGTAATGTCCTGAGGGTACAGCATAGCTTCTTTACTCCATAGATTGCTCCACTGCCTTTTGCAACAGAGCTGGTGCTCCATGATCTTATTGAGTAATGTCCTTTGTGTTCTTTAAGTGTTCTGAAAGACTGAAATCTTTCATATATCTGTAATAAAGATGTAATCTGGAAATTTCATCTCAGAGCTCCAGGATATGTTGCTGTGAATTCTGGAGGTTTGGAATGAAAGAAAGCAACCAGATTTATGTTTGGCTAGACCTCATATAGCTAGGCTGAGGTAATGAGCTGATTCATGTGTACAGCACTTACTTAGAAAAATTGCATTAAATCATTCTACATCATAAATGATTACATTTTCATTGCTTAAGATGTGCCCATTGAGATGAAATACAGAAGTTTTTGAAATTGGGGACTTCTTGAAGTGTTGATGGAGACATTTGGATTAAAGACAAATTAAGTTAGAAGAGTGATAAAAGAAAGGAAAAAGTTTAAGTATTTTTTGCAATAGGTTTAGACAGAGGCCTAAGGAAGGACCAGGAGAAAACTGTAAGGTTGTTGGATTTTCTAAAGGTAAGCATGATATTGGTTCCAAGTAAAACCATGAAGAAGATGGTACTGAGTACCATTGGCAACATGTTTGAGGACAACAGCATAATTAATTCTAGTCTACGTACAACACCACTCATTGCTCAAACTTAGTGTGATTTTTATGAGGTTATGAATTTTCCAAACCAAACCCAACCCAACAAAACCCCTTCTGATGCAGGTACTTCTGTGAGGTATTGAATTAGTGCCACTCAACATCCTTCCTCAACAGAAATGGCAAACTTACCTCCCTTGTTGAATGCTTACAAAATTTCTCTTAGACCTTTGAGTAGCAGAAAGCTAACATGAGAAATCACCATCCAGTGACAGCGCACGCAGAAAGGCATGCAGGTGTCTCTGGTGTTGGCCAGAGCTACTGAGGTGTTTTGCTGGTAATTTGGCAGAAAATAAGAAACAATTACAAATTAAATCTACAGGTAGCACAGAAATTACACACTAGTCAGGTACTGGAAGTATCTGGCACACAGTGATCCTGCCCCTCTACTCTGCTATTGTGAGACCTCACCTGGAGTATTGTGTGCCGTTCTGGTGTCCTCAACATAAAAAGGACATGGAGCTGTTGGAACAAGTCCAGAGGAGGGCCATGAGGATGATCAGGGGACTGGAGCATCTCCCATACGAAGACAGACTGGGAAAGTTGGGGCTGTTCAGCCTGGGGAAGAGAAGGCTGCATGGAGACCTCATAGCAGCCTTCCAGTATCTGAAGGGGGCCTATAGGGATGCCAGGGAGGGACTCTTCATTAGGGACTGTAGTGACAGGACAAGGGGGAACGGATTCAAACTTAAACAGGAGAGGTTTAGATTGCATATAAGGAAGAAATTCTTTCCTGTTAGGGTGGTGAGGCAGTGGAATGGGTTGCCCAGGGAAGTTGTGAGTGCTCCAACCCTGGCAGTGTTCAAGGCCAGGTTGGACAGAGCATTGGGTGACATGGTTTAGTGTGGGATGTCCCTGCTTATGGCAGGGGGGTTGGAACTTGACAATCTTTAGGTCCTTTCCAACCCTATTCTATGATTGTATGATTTGAACATGGGGACGCAACTGCATGTTTATCAGCAAAGAGTGCAACCTCCAAGTGTAGAGAGCATAGAGAGCCCAAGACAAAAGACACTCTTGGGAAAACAGGGATTTAGAGACCCTGGTGAACAACTGGGGTGCATGATTTCCCATCCGATCTGGTAGTTAAGAGGCAAACCATGAGTCTTGACATACTGTATCCAAACTCATATCCATTAAGTGGGTACACTGGAAAAAAAAAGTAAAAAGGATTATTTAAAATCTCAAAAATCTACTTCATAGTGAGACACTAGAGAAGTTTTAATGCAGAGCAGAATAAGAGAATGTCTCAGGACAACAGTGAACAATAGCTGGGACTTGCAGTTAAACTTATGCTCTAAATAGTATATTACAGTGGGTAAATAACAATAGAAATTCTTTTTCTTGAGAAGCTTGAGTACATCTCATACAGTTTTTAAATACATTCTGTCAGTCCTTCTAAAGCAGTATATCTCAGCTCACTTGAAACTGTGTGTGTGATTCATGAATCACTTGGTCATGAATCTGCAGAGGATTATTAGTTCAAGATCCCCTCCTAGCCTTACAGGTCAGTGAGTAATTGCCATCCTGT
The DNA here is from genome assembly GCA_002631895.1 of Agapornis roseicollis. Classification (NCBI taxonomy): domain Eukaryota; kingdom Metazoa; phylum Chordata; class Aves; order Psittaciformes; family Psittacidae; genus Agapornis; species Agapornis roseicollis. Next base: position 215,597 of record NDXB01000032.1, read on the forward strand.
CCTCAGCCCAGTCATGCAGGAGTGCTGTTCCCCTATGCCAGCAAGGTGCCAGCAAGGATGCGGTATGTCTGGGGCTTCCTTGGCCCTCATGTATATTCAGAACTGAAGTCATCAGTAAGATGAAATGAGCAGTGGCAATTCGTAATTGTGATTAAAGGCAAGGGCAGCCAGAAAACCTCAGAAGGCTGGAAGCTTTCTGAAGACAAGTCACATGGCATCAATCTGGCCCCACGAAGGCAGCATCCTGACCACAGTATCTTGTCCAGCACTGACTGTGTTTGCAAGGGGTGCAGAGGGGCTGAGACATGTTACTGGTAGGGTTTATTCCCACTATTAGCTGCTGTTCAGACTTGAGCTTGTGCATCAGTCATGAGCTGGATGCCACAGCTGGAACAGACTGCTCACCAGGATACATGCCAGCCTGGCCCTCTGGACATTCACTGGCAGGGCCCTCGTACCTTCACCTTCCCATGCAGGCACACCCATATACATTCCTTTTCTCTCTGCTCCAGCTCATTTTCTAAGCATGGACACAGACAGGAAATACTGAGAATAGCGTGAAGGTCCTGGCCAGCCAATACATCCTGAGCTGTGTCGGAAACCTGGCACACAATGCGCTGGGTAGAGATGGCAAAAAAACCCCAGAAATTGCAGCACCCTCCTGAAAGGTCCACAAGTGTCTGTGGGCAGACGCTGTGGATATTTTCTCTCCATTCACAGCTATTTGCCTTTGTACCCAAGAGAAATATTGGCTAATGCAAGGTACGTCATGCAGTTCTTACATTCGGCACTGCTGTCACAGAAAACGCTGTTAACTGTTGCCTTGAGCAGAAAGAGAGACTGAGCGCCGGCTTTCATGGTGGTCAGATCCACCTTGCAAAAATTCATCCACTTTGGAAGTGCAGGAGTACAGCTGACAGCATTTCAGTGCAAGGGCAATACGGTAGCAGACTGCCAGCTGTGACTGAGCCACTACCAGCAGGAGAACAAATCTACCCACAGGCAATATCAGCAAATCCTTTACTTGCTTTCAGATAATAGGATAAAGAGAAAGAGAAGGGGACAAAAACAGGTTTGCAAAAAAAGATGTAAGAGGCAAAGAGTGAGCTTGACTCTGTCCTCCTTTCCTCCAAGGGGAAAAAAAAACACCCCCAAAATTTGTAGCAGATTACAGGGTCACAGGAGCCAGTAAAACTAATGTGGGTCAGTAAAATAGAATCTGCAATGCGTGGAAGGGAGGAGAATAGCTCCTAAAACTGGGATTGAAAGAAGGGAAAAACAAGGGGAAATAAGAGGAGAAACATTTTTAAAATGCCGTTGAAACTCAGTTGTTCTATTCATACAATTAGGAAGCAAGAGGAAGAAAGAACAAGACTGAGATTTCTTTCTAGTGTGGGACAAGCTTGACAATGAAGAAAAAAGGATGCTGTGTTTAGGAAGACCAAAGTTCTACACTGTGTATCTGCATGTACCTGTGAGCACAGCTAGGTGCCACCACAGCGTCATCTTTTCCCAGGTGGTGGGGAGGTGTAAAAGTGTTGGGAATGTCGCTGCGTGGTGGTAACATAGCCCTCTCTTGGGCTGGTCCTTTCAGAGGAGCATGTTGTCATTTCTGGGTAGCTGTTGGAACTGCACCTTAAGTGCCCTTGGTGAGGACTCAGCCCTGCTCTTGTTCTGCAGTGTTTTGATTTATGCTGCCACTTATGGAAGATAACCCCATCTTTATTTTTGCAGCCCTGCAGTAATTATGAGAAGCAGGTGTGCTCTAAGTGCCAAGTGCCATTGGTTTTTCAAGCAAGAGCTGAGCCTTTCTTCTCTCCAGAGCACTAGCATAATAAATACAAGCTAGGTTTATTCTCCAGAAATCAGGAGATGCGCTATTTGGAACTGGGCTTCTTCACATAAAAGCTCAGGATCAAGCATTTGCTTAGATTTACAGAGAATGGCTTTTTGAAAAAAGCATTGTAGCTTCCAGACTTTGGAGGATATGATATCTCTATCAGAGCTAGAAAAGAGAGTAGGCTGAGGAGGAAGATTTCTAGTTCATGTAAATCAGGGGGAGAGGGACACTTGTCAGCAAGGAGGCTTCTGATGCTTAATGAGAATCTTGGAGGGTTTTTTACTTTTAATTAGTGTGAAAAAGTGAGCCAAAACTGAGAAAAACATTCTGGAAATAGAAAATTCCAAGGTAGTTTTACTCAGAAGCACTAAGAACATCAGTGTTTCTAAAGTGAAGCTCTTCTTTGGAGAGCACCATTGCTTGGTGAAATGATCATTCTTTTTTCTGCGTTACTGCCCCTGTCTATGGCAGTGACTGTGATAAACAAATCCCCTGTGCTGAGCATCCCCTTGGGTCAAGCTGTGAAGGTTGTGCCTGGTCCAAGCCCAGCAGGCTGTGTGAGAGCCATGGACACACCTAAAAGGCTGTGACCCATAGGTGTTTCTCATAGATGGGGTCTGCTGCAGGGCAGAGCTGCCAGAAGCAAGTGCCATATGGGCAGTGGCCTGTGCAATTCTGCCTCAGCTGCCATGGGAGTTTGATGAGTTTCAAGTGCAATACCTTGCTTCCATGGGCCTGTGTCTTCTTGTGTAGTTGTTTGTCTTCAAGTTCCAGATGTCACCGAGGGGTTCTAAAATCGCCAAAGCAGACCCCAGGTACAAAACTAGTGTTTTGACTCAGAATATTTTTTCAAACAAATGGCAGTAAATCTATTCTTATTGGTTGTAATTCTCTAAATAATAATAGTCGCTTAATGTCTTACACACACGCACAGATGAAAGCCATGGACAAGCCAGGCAGGGATCTCAGATGCCCCAAGGCTCAGCTCCAGCAGCGTCAAGCACATAATTTTGTTTGCTAGTTGAACACTGTGGGCAGGTGGGACTTGAAGGGGTCCTCTGAGGTTAAGTGCAGTCCCCTAGTGTCACCACCATTTCCAGAAACTAAGAAGCTTCATCTTAAAAAGTCTTTGGCCTTCCCTGTTCTTGCAGGGTGGCTTTTGTTGATTCTCATGTATCTTCTGGAGTCCAGATTCTGAAAGCTGGTGTAGCTATTTCTTCTCCTGCCAATACCATCCTTTTGCTTAGTGATGGGTTCCTCTTTGCAACCAGCTAGTGCAAACTGAGTATGTTGGGTGTCTGTCCTTCTTACTCCTACCTCACATGCTGATGGCCATTACTTAGCTGATGGTGTTGAACTTCCCAGCCACTCCTGAACGAAGTCAGCTGTTTTACCATAGCCAAACAGTGAGTTATCCTATTTCACGCTGCACTGAAGAGGATTAAGGAATGCTCATGTGTCCCACTCTGTGGGCCGAGCCGTAGATTGTAAAGAGACAGGTAGCTGATGGAGATAGCAGTAATTTCAGCTATCAGTCATCCAGATAGACCTGAATGAGAACATTTGATAGTGCCATTAAACAGTGCTTCTTTTCATCCCCTTGATATGTTTATAGACAGCAAACATGTCTCTTTTCTGCCTTCATTTGATGATGGTAAACAAGTCAAATGCATTTAATTGTCTGTTTTTAAGATAGGTTTTCCATTCCACTAGCCATTCAAGTAACCTTGGGTTACTCTCCCAACTCATTCTAGTTTCAATCATCCTTGTTTGACATGAGTGGGTTTTGAACAAATCGAATCCTTCACTTACATATTTGGAGCTATCAGGGAGTTCCATATATAAATGTTGGTTGGTCTGTGTGTGTGTGTATTTGGTAAGCAAGAAGATTGGTGTCAAGGCTTGTTTCAAGGGCGAAAACTGCAGGTTGCAAGGAGCTATGTATACTCATTGTAGTGAAGCAGATTACAAACCAAAGACATACAATGTGAAGGGAATACTAGCCTGTGAGGAGGTCACTAGGCAGTGAGAATGGAGCAGAGTCTTAAGAAGTATCCTCAAAGAAAGTGTTATCCAGGGTACATCACTCCTCAAGTTACAGTATAGCCCCTCTGTCCTGGTGTGTGGTATGATCAGACTGGGAGATCGAGCAGCTGGTTGCTGGAGCACGTACTGTTCCTTCAAGTGGCTCCCAGCCACTGTCACTGCATCTTAGGAGTTTTAAGATGTTGGATGTCTTTACATCCCCCCAGCCTCTCTGGATGAGGTATTATGCTGTTCCTGATAGGCACCTGAAAATCAGACAACTTGATTGTGTTCTGTTTCATAGGTATTTATTGTCTGCTTTATTCTTAATCTGTTTCTTGCTTCTTGCAGAGTTTAGCTTTTGGTGGATTTCCATAAAGTAGAGGCAGTTAACATTCATTTCCCTCTAACAAATACTGCTGCTTTTGGAGAAGTGTGTGCTAAAAGTGGATAGAGGCTTGAGAAAAGCTGTTTGAGAAGCACATGTTAATGAGAGGATATTTTGTGCATCTGTAGTGCTACTTACCTGATTTCCATTCTTCCTAGCAACTCTACTCCGGTAAAAAGAAGCAGGGCAGTGGACTAAAGCATGTATCTGCATGTGACAGGGACAGTAAGTGAAGGAGGCAGGGAAATGGAGGGCAGCCTTAGTATCACAACAACAGTCAGAGTACAGATGTTAAGACACCTATAGCATTCGCAGGGGGAAAGGTGGTAGTTAAACATGTCCCAGGGCTCAGTATTTATGCCTGAGAAAACTATGTCCTTACCTATAGCATCTAATTTTGGCCATGCAGTTTGAGACTGAGGTGGCACAAAGCAGCAGGCTGTGTGCGGATTGGGCAGTAACTCAAGGAAACAGATGGTTCTCTCTGCAGACTCCTGGATCACAAGTGCCATCTGTGTCTGCCACCTATTTAGTCTGCAAGGGTGGTCACAGGCTATCACAGTGCATGGCTAAACTCCTGTTTGCATTCCATGTTTATTTGCAGCTTCACTGGCAGAACAGACATGAGAGGCTGAGAGGTTTTGAAAAGTGGTGATTTGGCTGTCTTGTGATCAAAGGAAATGCAGAGAGATGTCTAAAGTAAATATTGCTACTGCCAGCCTTCTTGTCTTTTCTAGTCTGTGAAGACAAGTTGTACAGGAACAATTGTACAAGAGCTACATGTCTTGTGTCCATAACATGACTGCAAACTGTTTGTGACAACCCTCCCTGCTGAAGGCAAGGTTACCTTCTGTAGTAGCTGGGCTGAAGATGAAGCATGAACTAAATTCTAGTTACAGATCAAAGTGTGTACAGCAAGAAACAGAGAGCTCTTTCATGGCCCCTTGGTGACTTTGAAAACAGAAACCCTTACTTTGAATTCACAGCCAGCCAGCTTTGAGGACAGACTGTGCAGTAGCTGAATCATCTCTGCTGAGGAGCACAAGAAACACTCAGAGCAGGCTTGCTGTGAGTTCAGCCTGACCCTAGCTTTAACCGCAGATGTACTTAATTACAATCACCAAGTCTGTAGGTGGTCAGTGGTGAGGGGAGCATGCCTGAGTCTAAGGGTGGGGTGAGATGCTGCCCTTCCAACAGTAGGTCACATCACAAGAGTCACGCAGTCATCCCTGCTGTGAAAATCAGTTGGATGCTTTCATCAGAAAATGGATTTTCATCAGAAAGCACTGGTATGAGCAAAATCTTCAGGATTTGTTGGGGAGGCATGTTTCTGGGAATGTTGCTGTTTTCCTGCAGTTTTTGTCAAGGAAGGCTTCTTCATTTCACTGTGACAGCTGGGACGAGAGATGGCTGGCACCCAGCACCCAATACTTTAAGCAAGGAGCTGGGTCTCTCCCCAGCTGGGCGAGTGCTCCAAGTGTTGGGCTGCTGAATAATTGAAAAGAAGGGGGGCTGTCCTCTGGCTCTCCCTGCAGACATTCATTGAAACAGGTGGCTCAGCCTCACATGCAAATCTGAGGGGAGCACCGTGAGTGCTGAGCTTGCTCTCTGCAGCTCTGTGCTCAGGCTGTGGGCAGGGCTTGTGTAGCAGGCTCAGGGACTTTATCTGCAGGTCCTTTAACACTGATTGCTGGTGCTGAACCTAAAATTCTTGATTACATCAGAATTTTGAGTTACATATTGTTGTTAAAAAAAAGCAAATAATTGAGCTGATGTGCATGGGGAAATACTTGAAATACATGACCCAAAAGGCTCAAATAACAAGGGGCAAGTGGAAGAGAACAGAAACTCCACTGTAGAAGTTTCATGATTTTAGAGATTATCTAAGTATTTTCATATGAAATGCCTCTCATGTTTGGTTTTGTAGGGGTTGTTTTCTTAACATATGTGTTTGATGGGGGACAGGGTGGAATTTTTGCTGTTAGAGAGAAGTGGGCAGAATTGAAACTTCTTCCTTGAAAGTAGTGTGGGGATGCTGACCATGAAAAATAATGTGTGTGCAAAGCAACACAAGAACTGGGATGGTTAGAGGTGATCTAGCTTTTGACATCCTCTAATGCCAGAGGGGGGCTGGCCCTGTCAGAGCCTGCAAGAATCTAGAGGAAGATCAGGATTCCTGCTCAGGAGGCCAAAGGAAGGGTCAAGAAGCCACACAACACACAGTGGAGAATGTTTATGAGGCACAGCCCAGGCAAGTATGAGTGAAGGGGACCCTGCAAGGCAGACAAAATGTTTCTGAAAGGTTCCTGCAGTTTTTAGGCTGACCATAGGGAGCAATGAGCACAGCTGGATTTGAACTCCAGTGATTACCAGCTCTTCTTTTTGTAATTTTCCTGTTGTCAAAGGAGCCTCTGGCAAAGAAAACGTTTCTCCAGAAGGAAGGTATGCTGCAGTTGGCTTTCTGACAGCGTATTTCTACCGATCTTAGTGAAGGAGACTCACTTTAATTTGAAGTAGCATAGAGCTACTCACTGAGACCTTCCTTCTTTTCTTGTGCCCTGAGCTGACATTAGTAAATGGCCTCAGAATCCTCTGAAACTGCAGATATTTCACCATCTCAAGTAATTTCTGCACAAAAAAAAAAAATCCTACTTGCTGTTTGAAAAACCCCCACATGTACACATATAAATAAACATGTACACATCTTGTAAAGGACATTTGTTTCCATATATCTTTATTACACCACTGCTTTTTGTAATCAAAAGCCTAAGATATTGTTTATTTAATGCCATGGTTACATAGAACCATAGAATCAGGGTTGGAAAATACCTTGAAGATCGTCAAGTCTAACCTTTACTCCAGGACTGCCAAGCCCACCACTGAACCCTGTCACTGAGGGCCTCATCTACATGGGGTTTGAACACTTCCATTAGAAAAAAAAGCTAGTCTTTTAACACTAGAAAAGCGCAGTGGGGGTGTCCTGTCTGTTTGCCATTCACTCTATTTTTTTTTAGACCTCTAAAAGAGAAGAAGAAATCAAATTGTTTTAAATGCTAAAAGAAGAGTTTTCCTGTGGCCCAGTTTTATAAAGCTAGACATGAAAATATAACCATAAAAATGTATCCATTAGATTACAAGATGAAGAAATCTGTTTAGTTAGAAAGCCAGAAAATACAGATTTGATACAGATCTGTTTTGGGCAGGATGCTATCCTGTTTTGTTAGGACTTATTTTTTTCTCACTCTCATGACTGATTAATTCCTGATTGGTTTTTTCCATCTGTGAGTGTGTCTTTCTGCACATTTTTGTTTTGTTTTCTTGAATGGAAAAACTTAACAGCCAAAACCCTAAGCAGAGTCACAGCATCCGGCTGGACTCAAATACACAGCTAAAAGTTTTAGAAAGCAGAAAACCTGCCTTTTTGTTTGCTTGCTTGTTTGTTTTTCACAATGCTGTAATGAAGGGGAAAAAGCTGCAAGGAAAAGCAGCTGCAGCTCAAAGAACCAAAGAGCATGAAAAGTGTTTTTGCTGTTACTGTTTTGATTTCATCCGAGGATAATAATAGGTCATATCTAGATGATATTGAAACATGGTCCAGGGGACAGGAACACATTTCATTAGTGAAAAAAGGCCTCTAGTGGGTTAATTGACACACAGGTCTCTTTTTCTGAAAGCTTGTTCAGATCCTGTTATTCTCAGGACAACCTTTGGACTGTGCCTGGCTTGTTGAGAATGCAATAGGTTAATAACGACACTGCGGAAGACTAGCACTTTGCTGAAGGTAATTATACATTAGCTGAAAGAGGGGATTGCTTCATCCCACTAAAATGAACTCTGTGTGGCAGAGCATTATCACTTGGCTCTACTGAAAGCAAACATTTCGGCATTCACGGGGTTAGCTGTCAGCTGTGGATAGTGGGAAGAGCAGAGAAAAGCCAGAGCCCAGCATCAGCTCTGGATGGGAGTACATTTCAGCTCTTCATTACAGTGATGGGCAGCTTGGGCCTGCTGCATTGGATGACCTATGCTGCAGATCCAGCCAAACCCCCTGTGCTCAACTGAGCAAAGGTTGCCAGGATGCTCCTGCACTTGCATTTTGGAGTAGTTCTGCAGGAAGCTTGGAGCCATAAATAGCAAAGCTGTAGGTTTGTGAACCTACACAGGATAAACATATCAGAGTGTGGGAGGGCAGATCAGAGTCTTCTGAAAGTCATCTCCACTGGTCGTCAGTTAATGAGCAGCATTTTTTCACTCCTGTTCGCTCCCACACCAAAACTCATACACAGAAGGACTTTGGAGAGTTTCCTTTCCTTATGCACAAAATAGAGAGTGCTGGAGGAATTAGGTGCCAAATTAGCTATTAAATGCCTTTATGTCTTTGTAGGTCTATTCCAAGGCTAAATTCTACATAGGCTTCTCTAACTTCCCTTAAACTTTTAGTGGCAGAACGCTTCCTGACAGGTTTCTTAAGGTGAACTACATCCTAGTTTCCATACATGGTGGTCCAAGTAGTGATGCAGCTTTCAGAGAAAGCAAAATTGCACATGGTTGTTTCTTCCTTCTTGCCATAGTGGCTGCTTTGCTCAAGCCATAGCTATTCTTCTATGGATCATCTTCCTAACATCTCAGGCTGATCTTTTTGTGCATGTAGAAGGATAGTATTAGGAGCTGCAAATCACCTGCAGCCATTGCCCTTACACGTGAGATAAGCCTGTCCTGATGAGAGATTCCCAGGCAGCAGGGCTCTGGGACAAAATTGGTGTGATGGCTGGTTTCTTGGTAATAAGAGGAGAAGTTACAGTGACACAGGCAGAGTCCTTCCACTGACTTTATGAGCTTGTCTCTGGCCCACAGAGACAGATTTGTGCAATGGTGTGAAAGCGTCTTTGTTCTGTATCTGATGGGAGCGCCTGACAGCTTAATTATACTGTGATAGGAGCAAAGCCCATATAAACAAAATGTTTTGTCCTATGAATGATGATTGTGACAAAAACACTTTTTATGACCAAATTAGTTTGGTGAGGCAGAAATAAATTAAGCTCCTTCTAGTTTTCACACCTATCAAAATTAGAAAGCTAAAGACAGTCTATCTGAGCTACAGTAAGCTCAGTAAGACAAGATTATCCTTCCTGCCTGCAATATGCTTTAAATCTTGACAGCAGTTTCAATAGAACAAGTAATTTTTCTCTCCCTATCAGCGTGACCCTCTGGGAAACGGTGGGAGGTACATCATATGCCAATTGAAAGTGGAATACTAAAAATGTCTATAAATACAAGGCACTACAACCTTCCTTCTTTTTTAATAAAAGGACCAGCTTTTTTCTGGTTTTGTATCGGCGCCGCTTTAGTTATTGTCTCAGTCTTTTAGTAAGCATGAAATGGGGAGGGTGCCTCGGCATTTTGGGTATATTGAGATATCACAAGGCTGTACATTCAATGTGATGACATGGTGTTGGTGCCAACAGTGCAGCAGCCCCTGGAACATGTATCCAGTCACTCCCCATCATTCTGGGGAATGCTGTAGTTACCAGAGACAGCAAAAGTCTCATCACTCTTTTGCTGTTTTCTTTCAAAACAGGGAAAAACCTGTTCAAAAACACTTAGAGGGGGATGAAGTCAGGATGTGGTGCTGTGCAGTAAGCATTTCCTGAGCTCTGCTTAGCAGAAGGCACCTGTGGTGAGCATGTGGGCAGACCCATTTATATTTATGCCAGTTTCTCCAGTGGTGAAATGGGGACCAGCTTGACACAGGCTCACCACTCTTGAGTGATATTTTATTACTATAATTTAGCACAGAAGAGCAAAATGAGGTTTTGCATTGGTACGTAATACCTGTTGCATCCAGTGGGAGTCACACACCCCTCTAGCATGGATGGCCTCCTACATGCTTACAAGAGCTTTCATGAACTGTTCAAACTGGCTCACTGAATAAATATACACTTCCTTTAAACAAATATGCCCTTGCCTCCCACTTCAAGCCCCCAGAGCATTAACACTTTTATATGAGCATTTAGAGAGGAAACAGCACTAGCCCTATAATTGTCCACATCAAAATCTGTTTATTTAGAGAAGCTTATTATTATTCAGCTGGAGTCAGCAGAGAATTGCCATAGTATTCATGCTGTTGAATTAACAGTCAAAGAGCAGCCATCACCATCATAATTGTTTATTGCTGTTCCAATGCACCAAGGCTGGCTCATTTATAGGCATTGTAACTAACGAATCTGAGTTCTCTCTTTATTTTCCACTAAGTGAGCCTGCAGGGAAGAGCACCTCTTCCAGTGTGTCAGAAAGCTAGGGTAGGGCATCAGGGTCATTAGTTGTTACAGGTGTGAGGCAATTTAAAAAGCTTACCACTCCCAACCCTCCCTCTATCTTGAGGTACTTTTTCTTTCAGAAATACCCACATTTATCAACACTTTAGATAAGCTTTTGACTACAGGGCTAGTGTGTTAATATAAATATAAAAAATATTCTATGTTCTGTGAACATTAGATTACATAAAATGCTGTAGGTGTTTATGAGCTGGTTTTAAGCAATTTATTGACCAGGAAGGGAGGGAGGGATCAGCCATTTATTAAAATCTGCGAATCCTGTACTAATTATTTCTAAAGGGTGTTAAAGGCTTGGTTAGAAGTGAGGTGAGAGCCACTGGCCTTTCAGCAGTGTGCTGTCTGGCCAACAGCTGATATCACACCATATTCTTGGCAGCCTTGGATACTCCTGAGTGTTGTTGACCTGTCCTGCAGCCAAACATGTAGCTGGTAGCTCTGGTTTTAGTTATCCATTCCAGCTGCTCTCAGCAGCAATGATTTACTTTGGTACCTTACAATTTATATCTGTTTCACATGGTGCTTTCCTTTAAGAACTGCCACTCTGTTTCTTTAGTTTGCTCTGTAGCTAAACCATTTTATTCCCCCTTTTCTGTGTTTCCCATTCCTCTTCTCTGCAGGGTGAATGCTCACAGAAGTGCTATGACATCTTTGTGCTGGAGACAGTGTGTGTGGCATGGTTTTCGTTTGAGTTCCTGCTGCGATCCATCCAGGCAGAGAACAAGTGTGCATTTCTGAAAACCCCACTCAACATCATCGACATCCTGGCCATCTTGCCTTTCTATATCTCTCTCATTGTGGATACAGCCTCCACAAAAAACAGCAGCAAGCCCGGTGGGGGAGCTGGGAACAAGTACCTGGAACGAGTGGGCCTGGTGCTGCGCTTCCTGCGGGCTCTGCGTATCCTGTACGTGATGAGGTTGGCACGGCACTCGCTGGGGCTGCAGACACTGGGGCTCACTGTGCGCCGGTGCACCAGGGAGTTCGGGCTGCTCCTGCTCTTCCTTTGCGTTGCCATGGCCCTCTTCTCGCCACTGGTGTATTTGGCTGAGAGCGAACTGGGAGCCAAGCAAGAATTCACAAGTGTCCCCACGAGTTACTGGTGGGCTGTGATCTCCATGACCACTGTTGGCTATGGGGACATGGTGCCTCGTAGCATCCCCGGACAGGTGGTAGCCCTGAGCAGTATCTTGAGTGGGATTTTGCTAATGGCTTTCCCAGTCACTTCCATCTTTCATACCTTTTCCCGTTCCTACAGTGAGCTGAAGGAGCAGCAGCAACGAGCAGCAAGCAGGCAGATGCGCCAGCTAGAAGAGAGCATTGAACTCCTACGTGGTAACAGTGCACAGGAACTTGGTGTCACATTCCCACCAACTGATGCTAGGCAGGAGGGTCAGCCCACAGGGGACCAGGAGGCCAAGAGAAGTTGCTGACTGAACAGCTTGAAGACATATGTTGGCAGCACAAGAAGCAGTGGACAAGAAGGGTCAGTTCTATAAGGAAAACCTCCTGAACTGCATAAATGAAATGGGGGAGACACACACAGAGTAAGTTGTCTCTAAAGACCAACTTTTGATCTTAAGGGCCCTCTGAAAAGCAGCCCTGAATCCCAACCAAGTACAGCTCTGCTCCATTGCTTTCCATAGGGCTTTTCTTTTCTATTGAACAAGTGGTTTCAGCAAGCCCCAAGGAGCAGCCATTGAACGTAGCCAGCCAGGAGAATGTCCTGTGAAGCAGAGCCTGTGCCAAGTGCCATTCGGCAGATCAGCCAGCGTGACACCTCCTCCCTGCTCAGTAACACTCCACATGGGAGAGGGTTATGCTCCATCCAAAGCAGGTTTGTTTCAGCAGCTCCACTAAGGAGCACAAACCTCAGACATGCCAAGGTGTGAAGCCAGAGAAGGGCAGAAACATCCCTTCAACTTTCCCAGGGGCTTGGTTTTGTCTGTTTTATGGATCAGGCAGCGCAGCTTTGGCCACCAGCTGCCAGCTGTGACTTGTGTGTGCTAGCGCAGTATGCATTATTTAGTAAATATGCTTATTTACCACCCTAAGCTTTGTATCTTAGCCCCATGGCAGAAATATACATAGACAATCTTCCAGACTATGGTACTGAATGTCAACTTGGGTATTTTTCCTTTGCTAACAGCTGAATATAAGAAATAGCTTTACAAATCATGCCATCTCTACACTTCTGTTGTTTCCATCTCTCATGTATAAAAATGATGCGTTTAACAGACAACTAAACCTGAACTACACACTAGCCCAAGCAGGGAAGGGTGGTCATTGTTAAACCAGCTGTGAGCCCATGCTCTGTGTACTCTTTCTCTGTGGTGATGGCTGCACTGACTGTAGTCATGTACAAGCAGGAGTAGTCCAAACCCAGTGAAGTTAAAGAGATGCCTTCAGTGGGTTCTGGCCCGAGCTGCAGTGTAGCAGCTGTGCTCTGCATTAGGAGTAGTCTCTTATTTTTTTCCCCCCCTACTAAGAAAAAGACAATCCTGTCATCTAAAAATTAGAAGTATTGTTCTGGCTTTTCTTCCTAAGTCTCAAAAGATTTAAGTTAATTTAAAGGGAAAATGAATCATATGGTGGCATCAGCATGCTTCTTTACTGATGCCAGCCCCTTGAGCTCTCCTGATGGAGCTGTGGAGCTTGTCCAAGTCAGCACACTGTCTGGATCTTTCACTGCTCCTACAGGTGGTATATGATCAGAGGATGGAGAGAAATAGAACACAACTGCATCTTGCACCTACACCCCCATTTATATTAAAGCCATGCAGTATCACCCTCCACAACCTCCTCCTGCCAGGAAGGAAACAAAAGCTGATGTATTGAAGGTGGGATTTGTCTGGGTTTTTTTCCTCAGCATATGTTGTAACACCAATCCTACATTAGCAAACTCCTGTATTAAGCCCTTCCTTATAGGAATGGAGCAAAGGAAAATAAAAGGTTACATTTATTTTAATAAAAATTAGAAGCTTTGCTGCTGAACAGGCACCTCTGATGATTTGGTTGCGGAGGGGGGGAGGTAGTGTTTTGCCTGCTGATGTGAAGCCATATATGCCAGTGCTGCAGCCAGGGTCCCAAGGAACCATCTCTCTCTGGCCCACAGCAGCCCTGATGCTATTCTTTTGCAGCCACTGAGCAGTGCAAGGGTGTCACCAAGCCATGGTAAGTGCTGCAAGAGATGGAAGCAGCAAAACTGAGCCCCCCTATCGTGCAGGCTGCATCTGGATCTCCAAAGCCCCAGCCATGTTGAACAACAAGCAAACTGAATGCAGCTGCATGCACCAGGGCTCTGCCCATCCATCCGTCACAGCCCACCAGCACTGGGAGCACATTTGCTCCTTGTGACAGGCAAGGAGGGCCAAGGGCTGGTGGATGGTACCCAGGCTGACTCAGACTCTTGGCAAAGCAATACCAGCGCTGGGCTCATGAGTGACTCATGAGTGATTTTAACTTTATTATTCTTTTAATCCTGATGCAGGCACTTCTTGTATTAAGGCTTATTAAGGTTTGGCATCAGGGATACAGCTTTGCAGCTGTCTAAATGCAAACCAGCAAAATTAGTAGTGTGTGGAGGCAAAGTGTGGCATGGGACAGCAGCACACTTTATGGTAGCACTTGTGTGCTCAGTCTTCGGGTGAGACCCAACAGATTCACCAGGCAAACCTACAAGTTTACCTTTCATGGTACTTTGGTTCGGGAACATGAGGTTTAGTGCTTCATCTCTGGTATGAAAGCAATGATCATGGCTGCTATGCACAGAGGGTACAGAATACATCTCCTGAAGGTGGAGAGGCCCATGAGTGGCCAACAGCATTAGTTTTCTCTTAGAAGACCCATGTTGGGATAGACATCCTTGTAGAATATGAAGAGTTTCATGCTTCCCATGCTAGCAAATAGTCATGAATGAATGCTGCTTTTGGCACTGCAGCAGAAAAAAACAGCACCAGGACAGCTAACGGGAGCTTAGCAGCTGTGTAGAAAAACAGACTGATGACACACACCACATTACTGCTGTGCTCCATCAAGTTGCTATTGTTGTACAATAGTAAGTTCTTTATATTTTTTCAAAAGGCACATAATAAATTCCAGCGTGCAGAGTTTTAATAAAGTGACAAAACCCACTCATTATGTCTGTTAGTCAAGGCCTGGCTTTTAATAAAGTTTCATTTTAGCTATTGAGATGACAGATGAGGAAACAAATACAAACCAGGAACCTTTTAAATGACTTACTTTTGGAAGCTGTATAAAGTTATGATGCACACATTGCCAGACATAAAACATACCCAAAGGAGAGTAAGTTTCACCCAGTGTAGCTGTTGCTACAGGTGATGCTTATTACTTCTGATCAGCCACTGAAAAAGCGTTGGTTTTGTTGTTTTCTTTTGACACAGCACACATGACATCTGCAACTATAGTAAATGCTACACTGCTGTCTGCATGCATGCCAGTGCCAGCAGGTATACCTGTTTCACTGAAACACAGTCTAGTGCTTCATGGTTGTAGCACACTAGTTTTGATCCAAGGGAAAAGAATTCCTCTCTCGTATTGGACAGACTCTCAGTGCGTGTGAGCTAAGCTGCCTCTTCTACATGGTCACCTCAGTGGCAGCCCCCATGGGCCTGGACATACAAATTCTAGCAGTTGGTGACAATAATCACCTGAAAACCTGAACTGTGTTTGAGAGCTAAGGATCTGGTAACTGGTACAGGGACAGAGTTAGAGGGAATGGCACAAAGTCAAACACAAACCCTGCTCATACAGCACATGTGCACAGCCACCTCCCACCTCACGGCAATCTCAACTAAGAAAAAGCGCGTAAGAAACACATGACCCTGCTATCATCCCCTCAGCAGTAAGACAGGCAGAGGTCACTGTTTCACACTGATGAGGTCCAAAAAGGCATGATCTATGGCAGCCTCAAAGCAGATACTTCATGGGGGCAAATTATCATTGGCTTTCACAGGGTCTGGCACCTAAGAAGCTACAGCCTTAGAAGAGTATGAAACCTTGGAGCAGAAAAGACACACACGGAGAGGCTGATGGGTAGAGAAATCCAGTTCTGCTGTCCCACCTGAGGCTAAACAAAGCCTCTCTGTCTCCCAGCATAGCTAAGACAGCACCAGCAAAGACAAATCCATGTGAACTGGGACAGAGGGGGCAGGATGGGGTCTGAAGTCCTAAGCTGTTGTTTGCTGACTGCCTTGGCTTGTTTTCATGTCTTGAATCAACAGGGAGAGAGGTCAAGACTCCTCCTGGCACAGCAGTTGGCCATGACTTAACAGTTTCCACATCTTCCATGCAGAGGTTATGAAGAGCAAGTCCCTCAGCTGTGTCCCATATCTGATCATCTTGAACAGTTTGGATGATACAAGAATTTCTTTTTTTTAAAGCTACTACATAATAATCTGTTAGTAATTTGTTTTACTGTGAGCATCACAAGCATAAAAAAGTGGTTAAGAACATAAGTTTAGCCCAGGGTGTATGAAAGAGCAGGGAACAGAAATCCAAAATCCCTGCATCATGACCTCAGGACAATTTATGCCTTGTGCCTACCCACCTATCAGGAGGAAAAAGTATACTAATTATTCCTACAGAAAATGCTCTAGATAATTTATAAGAGGAGTTAAGAAGCATGCATCTTATAGCTGAACAAAACAAAGCAACACTGCAATTTATATATAATAGGTAATTTTTATTAAAAAAAATTGTAACTGACAGAGAAAAGAAACTGCATGAAATGTGCCATACATTCAAAAAGATGTATTTAAAGTAACTGATTTCTTATTCTCTGAGGTGATCATTGATACTGATACTTCCTGACAATTAAAGAACAAAACCAAAGTTCTCTAACCTTTTGCCCTAAATTATCTTGCAAGATGAGGTTCAAGAGTTCCTGGCCAAGAGTCCTACCTTGCTAAATGCCACACACAGAAGATGAATTTAGAGATAGTTCCACTGCCTTCTCTTGCAGCATTTGCAGCCGTGGTGTCAATGAGACTGGTCTGCAGAGCTCGCTGGTTTGGGTACTGATGACAGACTGAAGAAACTGCCCCGGAAAGAGTCCCAAAAGGAAAAAACAACAGTTGTCTTATCCTCCGTAATACCTGTCGTTCAAAGCCAAAGAGGTGGCTGAAAGTGTGCACTCCCAGGTAAACCTATAACATACAGAAGTATATTTCCCAAGAGCCATTTATTTCTTATATCCCCGTTTCATAGAATATTAGAAAAAGACCACCATATACAAAAATCTTACAATGACAAGTTATTAAAAAAACCCTTCGGACCATTAAAACACACAAGAAAGTATTTGTTTGCATACAGTAGATATACAATCCTCATTAAAGCAGCATACCAGAGAAGCCAGTTGTTAAGTAAATTTTCAATTAAAAAAGACAAAAGCCCAGATGTTCCTGTAACACAACCAGAATATCGGAGAAAAGAGAGGAACAAAACATTCATAGTCTGCCGCTCCGGGTATATCATCTTTGTAAGGTCACTTCAGGCCTACAAGAATATGGTATTGAACAAAGAGCATGGAGACAGCGCCTGGGCAGAACATTCTGTGCCCTGCCCTCAGAACAGCAGCTCTCCTCGGCTATGCTTTACTGACATAGCCTCCTAATGCTTTCCCTCCAGAGGACAGTTTGCCACCAATGAAGACAGTCCAGACTCAAATCATGATGTTCCCAAATAAAACAGGGTTGCGAAGTATCTGATTTACACACTGAAATTATTAAAACCTCAGACTTGCTGCCATCAGTAAGAAAACACGAGATACTCTTGGGATAATCTTGGAGAAAAAGTGATTCTCAAAACTCTGTCCCTGCTCTATCACCTTGCTTGTGGTCAGACAGGATTCATGAGGCAGCAGGGAGGGAGCCTCCAGAAGAACACAGCACATGCATAGCTGTTCCTGGGATAGCATCTTGCTATGGCTGCCTCATACCAACCACAGTGGTTTCGTGACAGCAGCTTGCAGAAGCCCAGGGTCTTGGCAACAGCCCCCTGCAGGTCCACACCTCCTGAAGCTGCTATACCCATGCAGATAGTTCTCAGGAAGGGCACAGTGACCTACACTGGCAAACAGCCATTATAGGCAACATCTACATTTATAAATAAACTCTCTGGTCTTACAGCTTTTTCAGTCCCTCTGTTGAAGTACAGGCTGCTGATTCTTCTAAAAGCCTAGAAGATCTTAAGCAACAGAAAAATAAAAACATGGACTCCTTCCTTGGGTCAATGCAAGAAACACCCCAAAACATCAACTGGTTCTTGTTTGGCATTAAACAAAACACAAACATAAATCTCAGCCTTAACAAATTAAGATGTCAGATGCTGGTCCTACTCCATAGGATGCGGCTTTGTCTCAAAACTTTTTCACTTCCCCTTCTGAGGCACTGAAAGTGGAGTTGCTTCTATTTTTGTGGCTCAGTCACCACATAGAAATACTTGCCTGGCAATACTGGCAACATTCATGGCCCCTTGGTTTGTGAAAGACGTCCTACAGCCCAGCAGGGTCCTGTACACAGCTGCAGGAGCAGTGCCTGCCCTGTGAGGGCAGGGAGAACTGTTCCCAAACCATATCCTTTCAAGGTATGACTACCTAAGTTACCTGCAGTATCCTGTTAGCTCTTCCTTTTGGCTTACTGCTTGATTGGCTGTGTCTGCTTTAAACATGGCTCCAGCATCATCCATACTCGGACCCTCTTCATCATCTCTTTGATGTGTCCACCTGCCACACTGATCCTGCAGTGGAGGTGAACACCGGCTATTCACTCTTCAGCACACTGATGCTTTCTACTGTGTTTGACTGGTTCATTTCTGGCTGCTCACCTCTTTGCAGGGCCTCCTGCCCTCACCTTCTCTGCTCACCAAACACCCTTCTTAAAGAAAGTGAAAGTTCTTGCATTTGCTCTTCAATACTTCTTCCTACATAGGAGATAGTGAATGCTAGCATATGCCACAAACTTCCTGCCAATATACAGACTTTATATTATATAAATAGCTAAAAGTTTCAGACAAAATATCGTATAATTTCTGTGATGTAACATTTTTAAATAGCATTAAAAACACAAACCATCCAGCCCTTGTGATTAAATATACAACATTTGTGAATTGATAAGGCTCATAGGTACATATGCAAAAATAAAGTGCCCCTCCCGCACCAAGAAACAGTTCTGTACAGCTATGTTTGAAACAGAACAAGTTATTTAAAATAAAACCTTACAAGCTGGAAGTGCAGCCAGACTTTCAATTCTTGTTCTCATTTCTGCTTCCAACTCGGCAACAGAGGGGTATTTACAAGCAAAAGAGGAGCTGCCATGGCTGACTCCACAGTGCCGTTGACCTGCAACCTGTCCAGCTAAGTGCCTCACAGGGCCTTGGTGCTGGCTGGGTGTGCAGTGTGGGGCACAGGCTTCTGATGAGGGTAGTAGCTGTACAAGTAAACCTGTAACAGGATAGCAATGTCCACAAAAACCTGCAGAAGTCCACAGATGGAGAACTGGAAAGGGGCCTGATTCAAGATGAAGTAAACAGTCTTGAATGTGTCCCCACTGGTCCACATCAGCACCATCTTGACACTAGAAGACAGAAAAGAAAGGAATAGTGTTTATTGAGAAGAACTTGGTTTGTGATTAGACCCACCATGCCAGAGTATGCTACCTACTTCAGCAAGGGTTTATACTCAACAGTGGATTGAGACACCCCTTGATGAGGACAGCGTACCTAATCAAAACATGCAGCATTGTACTTAGAAGGGAAGATCAAATTCTCTACCCCATATATTGCAGCACTCTTACCTCAACAATTACAGCTCCAAATGCCTGTGGCTATGAAGGTATCCACCATTTTAAAATATCCAGTTGGGATATTTGACCCAGCGGTGCTCTGTAAACATGACTGCCACATGCTGACAGCACTGACCATAAACCAAAAAAAAAACAGTGCGTGGAAAACAAAGGCAATTCATTCCAGCAGTTGATTAAATTTTAATCATGGCAGTCAGGGGAAGTTCCCAATGACTGGAAAAAGGGAAATACAACCCCCATTTTCAAGAAGGGGAAAATGGATGACCCAGGGAATTACAGACCAGTCAGTCTCACCTCTGTGCCTGGCAAAATCTTGGAGCAGATTCTCCTGGAAGGCATGCTAAGGCACATGAAAAACAACAAGGTGCTTGGTGACAGCCAGCATGGCTTCACTAGGGGGAAATCCTGCCTGACCAATTTGGTGGCCTTCTACGATGGGGCTACGGAACTGATGGACAGGGGTAGAGCAGTTGATGTCATCTACCTGGACTTGTGCAAAGCGTTCAACACTGTCCCACACGACATCCTTGTCTCTAAATTGGAGAGACATCAATTTGATAGGTGGACCACTCGGTGGATAAAGAACTGGTTGGATGGCTGCACACAAAGAGTTGCGGTCAATGGCTCAGTGTCCAGCTGGAGGCCAGTGACGAGTGGTGTCCCTCAGGGATCGGTGTTGGGACTGGTCTTGTTCAACATCTTTGTTGCTGACATGGACAGTGGGATTGAGTGCGCCCTCAGCAAGTTTGCCGATGACACCAAGCTGTGTGGTTCGGTGGATACGCTGGAGGGAAGGAATGCCATCCAGAGGGACCTTGACACGCTTGTGAGGTGGGCTGATGCCAACCTCATGAAGTTTAACCATGCCAAGTGCAAGGTCCTACACCTGGGTCGGAGCAATCCCAGGCACAGCTACAGGTTGGGCAAAGAGGAGATTCAGAGCAGCCCTGCAGAGAAGGACTTGGGGGTGGTGGTCGATGAGAACATGAACATGAGCCGGCTGCAGTGTGCGCTTGCAGCCCAGAAAGCAACCGTATCCTGGGCTGCATCCAAAGGAGCGTGACCAGCAGGTCGAAGGAGGTGATCCTGCCCCTCTACTCTGCTCTCGTGAGACCTCACTTGGAGTATTGTGTGCAGTTCTGGTGTCCTCAACATAAAAAGGACATGGAGCTGTTGGAACAAGTCCAGAGGAGGGCCATAAGGATGCTTGGGGGACTGGAGCATCTCCCATATGAAGACAGGCTGGGAAAATTGGGGCTGTTCAGCCTGGGGAAGAGAAGGCTGCGTGGAGACCTCATAGCAGCTTTCCAGTATCTGAAGGGAGCCTATAGGGGTGCTGGGGAGGGACTCTTCATTGGGGACTGTAGTGACAGGACAAGGGGGAACGGGTTAAGACTTAAACAGGGGAAATTTAGATTGGATATAAGGAAGAAATTCTTTCCTGTTAGGGTGGTGAAGCACTGGAAAGGGTTGCCCAGGGAAGTTGTGAGTGCTCCATCCCTGGAAGTGTTCAAGGCCAGGTTGGACGAAGCCTTGGGTGGCATGGTTTAGTG
>NDXB01000032.1:236682-252646 GCA_002631895.1 Agapornis roseicollis
GGGGGGGGGGGTTGGAACTAGATGATCTTTAGGTCCTCTCCAACCCTAACTATTCCAGGATTCTATGATTCTAAGGTGGAGTAACACGTAGAGTACTCTCTCATGCATGCACACTTTTTTAGCATCTGCTGAAACAAACACTTCTGATAAGGTACAAAAAACCATTTCTTACTGCAAAAAATGCAAAACCAAAAAAAGTCCAGAAAGACAGATTGTCCAATGATACAGAAAGAGGGAAAACGACATGCCTGCAGCTGTTGCTGGAAGGATGAACATCACTAGGGATTTTTATCAAGGACACTGATCAAAAGCAATGCTTAGGCTTCCTTTTAATAGCCATCCTTGCTTTCATCTAATCTAGCTGCACTGCGGAGCCGTCCCCTGTCCTGCAGTCCAGCTCCTCTCCCCCACATCAGAAGAAACTCTGGGGAACAGAAGCAAGCTCTTTAAACAGACCTATTTTTTTTCAGTGCCCTCAACAAAATGTGAACAGCCAGATCCTGAAGACTGTTTCTGAGCGTCATGCACTTTAACATGAGTGCTTTTTAAGCAGCTGGATAAGCAGCAGCGGACAAAAGCTTTGTAGTTCACAGTATGAGCATTGTGCATGATTTGTCATAATTATGAGCAATTACGTTTTGCCAGCACTGACTCCAATTTATCAAACACAGCCAGGCCCTTACAGCAGGGAAGGACTTAATGTTCATTTCTCAAACATTCGGCAGGGAGCTAGCACAAGTTGTATTTTGGACACAAGTACACTATACTATTGCAAGCCAAATGCTGCAGCCCACTCTCAATCCTCATAAAGAAAGGGTGGCCAAGAGCATCAGTTTATATTGCCCCATCGCACTAGGGAAACACAAGCCTTTTTGTAACTCCTGTGATGTCACTGAGCGTAAACAGGTCTTCAATCATAGAATAGTTAGGACTGGAAGGGACCTCAAGATCATCCAGTTCCAACCCCTTCTCATGGACCTTTCAAAATGAGTCCACTCCCACTAGTGTGGACGTGCAAGCAAGAACACGGGGTCGAGTAAGCAGTCATTCCCCATCCAAAGTCATCCTAAAAATGTCAATACATAATCAGAGAAGGAAAACTGCTAAATCTGCCAGTTGTGCTCTGTGCACAAAAAGCCTGCACCACCTGCCTTGTGCATGTTCCCAGTCACACTGAGTACCTTACACCACACTTACGGGAGGTTTGCTGATGCAAGCAGTGGTGGGGATTGTTTGGGATTTTAATTAGGAAGGGTGATAAACTCTGAGGGTCATAAAACTAGCACCTTGCTTGCAGGCAGCCAACATTCCTCCTCATCTGAGTTTAAGCTTATCCGTGTTTGCTAGGCAACTGATCACAGTTTGTGAATCTATGCTAGCATGGTTGGGGACCCTCACTAAAAGCACATGCTAAACCTGGTAGGTCAAACTAACTGCTTGCTGTTGACAGAAAAGCTACTCAGGGATGCCAGGAAATATCTGGATTAAGAATTTAATGTGCAAAAGATGTTTGTCACATATTCCCTATGGAGAGAGTTAAGTGGGTTTTAAAAGTGACCCCAGGGTACAGTGTAGATATGGAGAAGATACAAGCTGTCAGAAGATGCACAGCCTACAAAAGAGTTTACTCCTCCAAAGAAATAATAATCACTGGGGATTGCAGCTCTGCAGCACTGTAGGAGCCAAGCACTAGAAGCCCACCTCTACCTGTGAGATATGCTGTGCTGAGGTTGCCAAAGCAATTCTGGACTTTGCTAGGAAGCTACTTGTGAACTCAACAGACTGTAACACTGACTGCGTAACTTGGTGCATGCTCCAATAGCCTTGTCATGTTCCAGAGCCCGGCTCTTCGGCTCACATGCACATCAGACATTCAAGGAAATGAGCATCATGCTGGGGGTTTTCACTAGGACATGACAATGCTCTATACACAGGAAAACCTAAACTTGTCTTTGGCAAAAATGACTTTAAAAAATGTAACTGGTAGTGTAAACAACTAATACCACCAGTCTGTCACTGAATCAAAAAAAACATACAACCTTCTCTGCCCAATGGAGGCGACATTTCCTCACACTCTCCACTCCCCCACCAGGCTATTTACAGTAGGAGTAGATTCTGGAAAAGTTAAAGGTCTTGAATATCCTTTCAATGCCCCTGAAAGAAAGCATCCTGCTCCTTTTGCTGGGAACCAGCTTATTGCTGTATATGTTCTCTATGTTCTGCCTATGGTGTGACCACCCTGAGAACACCCAATCTCATCCAACCTTGGAAGCTAAGCAGGGTCCATCTCAGGTCTTGTCTAAGATTAAGCAACTAGTTAAGAATACTACCAAAAGATCTTCCCTGAGGCTGGACAGTCATGAGTGGCACAATGTATGGGATTATATGGACAAATGTTTCAACCAGTTAGCCCCTCCAGTGCTTTGGAATTTCACTCCTGAACAAATGCGGAATCTGGAAAAATTAGCAGAACACTTAGACACTGTGGGCTGTCGTCCTGGCAATACCAGAGAGGGACAGTTCACTGCAATGTACTGGGGCATGGCCAGCCTATCTTGGGCAGAGAGCTGCCTCTTACATGCCCTGGAGGAGAAAAGAGGATCAGTGTCTGTGAAGAAACAAAGAGGTTTATTGCCCAAAAGAAATGGGAGTTTTCAGTTGGTTGTGGGAAAGGAAGAGGAAAAAGAGGAGAGCACACCTGAGCCATTCACTCACTGTTCTGCTGTAACCTCCATTTGCTGAATGAAGCTCCGGTTCCTGTAAGATGTGTGAAGCTCATATTTAACAAGCTACCACCACACCATAGGGGGAAATCCTCTAGTCTCAGCTTTCTTCCCCTGCACAACTCTGCATGCTGCATGACGGTAAATCTGTGGGATCACAGCAACAGCATGAATCTTCCAGCAAGCCACCTGACTCAGCAGCAGCTTCAGTGCTGGCTGCCAACGGTGATGAACAAGCCCTCTGCATGGCTCTGCTCCTTTGCAGTGCCATGTACCAGGTGCCATGAGCTGGCAGAGTGCAGCCTATTGACATCTATCTGGCCCTTGGCTTTACAGTGCAAGAGAAACTGCTGCGCTGCTAACGCAGATGAGGCTTTGCTGCAGGAGACAGGACCCACAACCAACATAGTCTAAGACCGGACAGCACAGCACAAAGAGCAGCCTCATGCTCTATCTTCCTGACATCTGCAAAGCCATGTGAGCACAGCTGTTCTGCCCAGCACTGGCTACACAGCAAAGCAGGAGCTGGGAGTAAATAAATGGGTGTCTTTCCTGAAATAGCCCGAAGATAAGCTGAAGTGACATACAGATGCTCACCTTGTTAACATGAAGGATACAGTCTAGCAGGACAGCTCAACTGTTCTTAGCACAAATAAGTGAGTGGGTTAGGGGTGAGCAGTGCCACAATGCAGTTTGGGGACATGAAAACAAATAGCAGCACTTGGTTGTGTGACTACAGAGATGCCAACTGGAGGGACAGGAGGCAGGAACTGTGCTGAAATAGCTGGTATTGCCAGAGGCTTGAAGCAGACTTTCAGTAAAAATAGCACTTCCCAGTAATTTAAATCAGTACTGCAGTATCCAATGACAACAAATCTCCTAAAAGCAAGTGCCTTCCTTACAGCTGAGTTTGTTACAAGGAGCTGCTAATGTAGTAACAGTCAGTATCAGGTCTGTGTCAATTGCAATTGACCACAAAGAGCAAAAGCTGGTATTTTTCAATTGCTCATAAAATCTGAAAGAACACTTATTTCTTCTGCTGTTGGAATTAATTCCCAGAAAGACACCATCACTTCTGATCAGACGGGGTGGATTCTGATTAGGGGTGGATTGCTGAATGCTGTTTTTTTAATACAGTAATATAAAAATGCCCTAGAGCACTGCTGTTCCCACCGCAGACAGCAGATGCCACACACACACTATACCAAGCTTCATTTGCTAAATAAATAAATGGCATGCTAGAAAACAGCACTCACTTTTCTCATGGAACAACCTGTCTCATTCAGGTCCCTTACATATTGTGTATTAATTATGAAGTGACAACAACTACAGGTAGGAAACACTTATGAGTACACCATATCTGCAGTTAGCCAATGAAGCATAATTTTTCAGGAGAATACTCCTGAAATTTTTCAGATGCAGAGAGAGCTTGTAAGGTGCATTCAAAAAAACTTTGTTGCTTCTTTCTTTGGGAAACTGTAATAGAGACCAAGTCATTTACAGAACAATGAGACTAGCCAGGTATTTAGTCTCAATCCCCTTATCCAGGACTAATGCTACTCAAATCAAAGCCTTTTGGCATCTTCATTCTTTCTGCTCAAAACCTGTCTGCAACAGTATCAAGTTTCTGGTTTTCCTTTGAAGTCTGCACACACTCTGCTCAGCATTAGTCACTTTTTGGTCATTACACCTTTCAAGAAATCTGGAGAGGGATTTTTTTACAAGGGTAGTGAGGCACTGGAACATGTTACTCAGAGAAGCTGTGGCTGCTCCATCCCTGGCAGTGTTCAAGGCCAGGCTGGATGGGGCTTTGAGCAGCCTGGTCTAGTGGAAGGTGTCCCTGCTCATGGTAGGGGGCTGCAACTAGCTGAGCTTTAGAAGTCTCTTGCAGCCCAAACCAGTCCATGATTCTGTGACCCTTCTTCCTTCATCTAAAACAGCAAAAACTGCCAAAAAAAGAATCTTGTTAAAAAATATGAGACGTGAAGCCCTGTCTTCCGCCTCCCTGGTAAACAGGTCTGCCTGAAGACTAGTTGCAACCATCCACCAAAATAACTTATAAACAGTAGCACATTAAGCAGAGCTGCAAAGCAGCAGTCTGCAGAACACAGGCTGGTACTTAGCACAAAACCCACACAAGAAAGATACAGCAGTACTCGCTTCCCGTTTGCACTGTTGATTTTCTCACATCAATGTTATGACTCTGCATGTTTGTAGCTTAACACACAAACCCAAAAATACCCTGCAAGCTGGAAGACACAAAGAGGATCAGACATTAGAGAGTGACTTCCGCTGAGAAATTCTGTAATGGTTTGACCAAACACTGCAGCAGAAATAGCAACAGGAGGCTTGTGTTGCCCTGGTGTAATTACATCCTGCTACAGTCACACACTTGTTTCTAATTGTGCTCAGACAGTCAATGAATTCAAAAATCCTGTTATTCAAAATAACAGGAAAATTAGTATCATTTATTGACCTTTATCTACTTTGAATGC
This sequence comes from Agapornis roseicollis, assembly GCA_002631895.1. Classification (NCBI taxonomy): domain Eukaryota; kingdom Metazoa; phylum Chordata; class Aves; order Psittaciformes; family Psittacidae; genus Agapornis; species Agapornis roseicollis. The sequence goes on from NDXB01000032.1 coordinate 241,901, forward strand.
TGCTCTTTTAGGGGGATGTTTTTTCTCTCTCTTTCTATCCCAAGCAACTGTAACTAAAAAGAACAGAATTAGCCTGGGCTCTTTTTGTTCAAGAACCAGTGGAAGTTGACCACAAATTTCCCAGCATCATGGCCATGACATGGGAAATGCCAGGCTCAAAAATCTGAGTTTTTAAACTGCTGTAGTTTCATACATTTCTTCATATATACTATCACTTGATTATCATATATGTTTAAAAACTGGTGACCGCTCTTTAGATAACTGGGGATATAAAAGTAGAATAAAATTATTTAAGGGCTGACAAGTTAATATTTCCTCCAGCAATAAGGTACACATTGAAACAGCCTGTCAATGAGTACTTTGAACACTGTATTTGGTTTTAGGAAGCAAGCAAGAACGTACAGAAGGTGCAACCTTTTAATCTGTTGCCTCCCACAAGCCATTTGCATGGTTATGTCTGGAAGAGAAAGCAGATTCAGTTATAACATACTGACTGTATAACTTTCAGCTCACATTTGCAGCTCCAAAATAGTCTACTTAGAGAAGACAGCAAGCATCTGTAACACTGCACTTCGATCACAGGCTGGCCTGCCTTCAACAGTGAAATAGAGATCAGAAAACATGAAATCCAAATGCCATGGTATTTTTGATACTGCACAAAACAAACAAAAATGAATAAATAGAGCATTTGTTCATAACAAAAAGCCATATGGCCTAACAAAAAAGGAGTTCTGCTGATGCTAACCTCTTTGTTTTGCCTGCCAAAAATTACTGAAAAGGAAAAAAGAAGAAAACATTGGGATCAGATATCCAAAGTGTCCAAAGTTTGAAAATGTGGAAATTAAATGTGCACACTCTAAGATGGGTCCTTCTGTGTGCGCAAGCATAGATCTTGTTTTTAAATACTGCACAGCCAGCTGGAATCCAAGCATGAAACTCTTCACCAGTCCTACGTGCTCTGCCTTGGTAAGAGTGCCTTACCTCACTTCTCAACAATTCCTCTGAGGCTGGAGCAACACTGACCATCACCAGATGGAGTCATTTGTTCAGCCCCACAATGCTAGCAGGAGTTGAGTGTGTGACAAGAGAGATCCAGCATTTATTTTGGATCCCTGGAAATGAGCTAAAGCAGTTGAGTTAAAGCCACAACCATGAGCAATGGATACCACAGAGGGCTGCACTACAAGAGCAAACTGTCTGAAAGCTCTTGTGAAGGACTGTGCACATCCCCGAGGAAAGATAAAATGGATGATTTCACTCTGGAACACCATCAGGCAAACAAACCCAGAAAGATGCAATCTGAAGTGACTGTTTGTTGATGGGTTGTTTTTCAGCATATGGATTTTATGCAGACTCACAAATAAAACGAAGGTTCATGGAAAATTCTGGTAAGCAGGTATTGTCAATTACTTTTCAGCATAAACTTCTGTTTTCTAAATTCCATAAAGCTGCAGGGTGTGAGGCATTTTGATCCTGCTTAGCACACCCACCCAAAAACCCATACATGTTAGAATATGTCTGTCAAAGGACAATCAAGGAGAAACTGTGAAGGCACAAAACATGGGTCTGGTGTTGGTGGATAGCCCAAGATCACTGGCATGGCCTCTGGCTATTTCAAGCAGCTATGCCTAAAGTTTATTCTGTACATGTCCAGGAACTGGTAACCCTTAACGGCTACAAAATATTTCTAGTACTCTGCAGCTTGTTCTGAAGAAAGAAGGGCAGCAGGTCTTAACAGCCTCAAACACCCTAAGTGTTTGTCTGTGCAGCAGGTGTGAAAGCAAATCTCTTCTGTGGATCAGAGGAAATACTTGAACCACAATATACACCAGTGCACTTCCTGCCAGGAGTCACAAATGGACACTGGCCAGACTGCAAAGCTCAGGTCTGCTCAGACATGTAGTGCAAACATGTTTGAGACAGGCTCTGCTGCTGTTGCTGCAGGCAGATTTGGAAGCTTCAAGACCTGCTGACATGAGATAGAGCATCTCTCCTCAAGTAGCAGCAAATCACGCCTTGCACTGCTCAGAGTAATACAGTCAGCAGCCACACACAGTAGTGTCACCTTAACATAAATGGTGCAGAGCATCACCCTTCAGTATCCCATGAAGTTGTTCTTGAATATCTGTCACCTCTTCCCTGTCTCTCACCTCTCGCTCAAGGCATTACAATTAATGGCACTGTAGACACAGCTGACTAACGACACCACTGCTACACCCCACAGGGCCAGTGCTAAGAGACAGCAAAATTACGCCCCTGTGTTAGCACTATTCAGTGTATTGCTTTCTCTAGTTCTAAGTAACTTGGGACACATAATGATTTGAAAGGTAATAAAAAGACAGGAGGGAACAGAGCTTTGCTTCGGCACAGCTTCAGCTGTGTATCCCAAGGCTCAAATCATAACTCTTAAATCTTCCTTTCTTCCTGTCCTAGACAACAAAGAAATCACCAGACTCTTTCTCCAATTTAACTTGAGGTAATTTGAACAGATTTTTCCCTTCTTCTTCATATGAGAACTGGTACTTACTCTGACTGTGCTTTTAGCATTAAAATTCAGTAACTGCAATTGTCACTTTAGTCAATGTAAACAAGGTAACAGTCCTAGCTCTAATGTCCTCTTTATTGTGGATGGAGAGTGTTCAGTGATTGCCTCCAAAATCTAATGATATTATAGTCATTACTTTTTATGAATTAATCACATCCTTCAGCTAGCAAAATCCTTCTCACATTCTAAGAAAACGCAGAAGGACTGAAAACCTCAAACACACTATTGTATAAAGTAAGAGTGATCACTCAGGGACAAAGTCAGTTTACTGCCTGGAAGTAAGATGTTTGCAAGAAACAAAGCTCACACTCTTCTCAAAAACACTTTACCATTATAAGGAAATAACGTCTTGCAAGCTCTGTATAAGGGTATGTCAGCACCTAAGTCTTCATACAAAATGCCAGTTTTCCCCTTTCCTTCCACATGCACATGCACGCACAGAGGTACTGAAGTTCAGGGCGACAGTGATGGGCCATACACCTGTGTGCAGGAAGGCTGCGCTTTGCCAGGAGGTGCCACCACAGTCCAACACTTTCTGAGCCACTTTCCATGTGCAGCATCATCACTGACCTACACTGGCTGCTGAGCCCTGCTTAGATTTAAAGCCCTAGTACTTTAAAGGCCTACTGTGGACAGAACTGAATGCTGTAGGGAGGAAATAAAAGCATCATAATCACATGCCACAGACAATAGCATGAAGCAAATCTTAACATTACGGCCCAGACTCTCTGCAGGTCAAATATCCCCTAGATATTTTCATTCCCAAACTCTTGAATCTGCCCCTTTGCACATCATGAATCCTGCTTTAGGAAATTCTCTAGTACAAGATTTAGTATCTGAAGGGACAGGGCTTCCACCACTACCCTGAAAAAGCTTACCTGGCAATGCCAGGGCATCTTGCTTGGCATATAATTATGTGGACATACAGCATTCCCTGCTACCCTCCCTGGCACAATCCTACCTTTGAGCCTTGTTGAAACAGCTTTTTCTGACACCACATTTTGCATCTTCTTACATCCCACTCAAGAATGCTACAAGTACTTACTCCCTGTCTCAGTTTTCAGGTAAATCATCCATCCTGTCAGTCACTGCACTTCCCAGTTTTCTCTGGTTGGTTGCCCTTCTGCATCTGAGGAGCAGGGGACCAAATGCACCACTGCAGGTCAAATTCTAACAGAAAAAACCTCTTGTCTTTCTGGACCACCCTGCAAAGTAAATTCCTGGCCTAAGTTTCACCAGTTTCCTGCTGTTCTAGCATATTTATTAACCACTTGCATTACTCACCACTTTGCTCACTTACAGATCTTCATCACGGTCAGTATTACCATTACGGATATTTGCATCCTTGCATCTCAAATCTACATTTCTCCAAACACAAGTCTCATTTTACTCCCATTCTGTATTTCTAATCTCACCCAGTCCTACTGCACTGAGGGAGACAATTCTGCAAACCCATATGTAGATAACTTCTTCCACTTACACAACTGACTGTCGTGAATTCTGTCAAAATAATACTGGAGCTGGAACTGAGGCACTTCTGTTCCTAAATTTGTCAGGTACAGAGAAAAAAGGCATCCCTAGAAAACTTTTGCCTCTCAGGTGCCTCAATTCTGAACTTTTGCATCTTGGCAAGACCTGACCTTAATTATGCAAAATACCTTGCATGACACTTCCTTGCCAGCAGAAAACACAGTGCCCAAATTTAATGGAATGTTTTTTGCAGCAGAAGTACATTTTCTCTTGTATTGTTACCTAAAATCTGAAATAAGAAACTTATCAACACCAATGGGATGCAGATAAGCAGACACTTCTTTATTACAGCGCCAGGTGCACAGGGGATAGCTCCTCCTAACATGCACACCTTACACCAAAATCAGACTTCTTACATAGAGCTTATTCATACATAAACATATTATTTCCTGAAAATCATTACCATATTCTCCTCCCGTTTCCGATTCTGCGCAATAAGGGTTGGCATCATCTAGAAATGAGCCTGGGGTGTACTATGGGTGGGGGGTCTGTGAGTCGGTGGTCACGACCTCCCCCTGNAGCTTATTCATACATAAACATATTATTTCCTGAAAATCATTACCATATTCTCCTCCCGTTTCCGATTCTGCGCAATAAGGGTTGGTATCATCTAGAAATGAGCCTGGGGTGTACTATGTGTGGGGGGTCTGTGAGTCGGTGGTCACGACCTCCCCCTGTCAGAATTACCTTTTGCCTAATTCCACAGTGTTCTTGGCAGGTATCTATAAACGGTTACGGTTGACTCTGTTCATTCTCATTAATCTAGACCTTGACAGCTACCTGCATTGTTCTACATACACTGCTTGTACTGCCTGTTCCTATTAAATGATTCTGACCTATCCCTTTCGGTCCTGGTAGAGGGTTATACAAAGAATTTCATAACAGCATCTGGTTACTGTATGAACATACTTCTCATTAAAATATTTCTTATAACTCTTCATTATTAAAATTAACTATTATAAACTACTGATTAAATTTTAATTCCCAAAATTTGAAGTATCGGTAACAGTATTACAAATTTTCAGGGCACAGTGAAAAGCACCAACTGAAGAAAACACTCATTAAATATGCCAGCAGTGTTTTATTCCTATTACTGTAAAGAAGCCTTGAACTATTTGTAAAAGATGAATGCTTTTGGTTTGAAGTCAACTGCTTTGAATTTATCTTTTTAACTGACAGCTTGAGGTGCCAGGGGAAGAGAAATGAGAAAGAGGTTCAATATGAACAACAGCTTTAGCAGTCCACATTGTGCTGCAGTCTGGATGATACTTAAGGGAAGTGGATACTGCTGCTCACCCTGTCAGAAGTACTGGGAGGGTAAGGGAAGGAAAGTCTCCATCACCATTTTTTTTTTTCACCTGCCTCTTACTTCAGTTCCTGAAATTCTCAGATGTCTTGAGCACACAGGACACAAAGAACTGCCTTTGGAGCCCCATACTGTGGCACTATGGGCCTTGACAGAACAGTTCTGGGGAGAAACAGCAGGCAAGCACAGAGGTGAATGCAGCACTGACCCCAGCACAGCAACTCACAGGCTGCATGTCCACAGGGAGTCAAGCAAAAGGGCAGGTCCTTGAACCTGAAGCATTGATCACAGGTCTGTTGTAACTGAAAAGAGGGTGTAGAGAAGAGGAGAGAACCTCTTTGCTTCCTGGAATCAGAACAAAATGTTTTCAATCTATTTGTTCACATGTTGACAGGACTCTGCCCCAGTGCACTAAAGACCAAGCCTCTTTACTTTCCTGACTTAGTAACACTTGAAAAGGAGAAGAAACTAACAGTCTTCTGAGGACTAGAGACCACTTTCTAAACCTCTTAACTTTAAAACAGCCAGATTAAGGAAGGGAATCTGATGTCTTAATGTTTATTAGAACCACAATGAAAAAGGGTAGAGAGAAGCTGTAAGTGGAAAGCCTAACAGTTGTACAAAAAAAAAAAAAAAAAGGANGGAATCTGATGTCTTAATGTTTATTAGAACCACAATGAAAAAGGGTAGAGAGAAGCTGTAAGTGGAAAGCCTAACAGTTGTACAAAAAAAAAAAAAATGGTCCATCCAGTCATGAAAATTGTTTACTGACTACTCCTCAAACTCTTGCAAACCTGGATGTGTATGCAAAGTCCAGAAATAAGAAACCCCAGACTACTTTATATAAAGGCCACCAGTTATGACAATAGTAACCAGCTGATCAGTGCCACAGTAATGAAACAAGAAATGTCACCAAAGCAAAACAATGGAACAGTAAAACTTCCCCAGAAAATTGTATGAATGCTGTCAGGAGCCTCAGAAGCAATGACAACAATTTTTGCAAACCCACAGAGAAAGCTAAAGATCTGAGTAGAAAGAGCACTTAGGAAGATGAATAAGATCACATAACTACAGTAAATGGTAAGAATAGTTTAAAATAGGCAATTTGTAAGCACACTGACAGCTCTGATTAACTTTGTGCAGTAGAAAAGGCAGTGAAATTAAGGAATGGCCTATACAACACTAAGTACAAACCACTTTAAGTAGTGCTAATAATTTTGCATTTACCAATGTATTTCTGGCTCACACTTAAGACCTTGATTACTCCATTTGCAAGGGTCCCAGATTTACCTATTAGTTCCCAATTATTCTCTTGAAAACTAGTTTCTCTTCTATAACTCAGTCCCTTATGATCGTCTATACAATGCTTTCTGTAATGAAAAACCTGCTTCTCAATTTATGTGTCAGATGATTGGAACTTATAAGGCTATTCTTCTTATTTTTTAACTCAGTGGCCCCTACTTCCTGTACCCCTCTTCCACCTCCTCTCTCTTGACTATTTAGTATATAAAGCAACTACTATTTTAAGAACGAGAGTAGACATGCTTATATGAGGATTTGGAGGCTACATTCTCAAAGCCTCAGAGAAAGAGTTTTCTCTTTTCAGCAGCATCATTGTTGTTGGTCCTAGACTGGACACAATGCACTATAAACTCAGGTCACCACTGTACTGGCCAGTGTCTGCTTTATGTGTATGACATACTGAGAAGAGAAAAACTCTCATGTAGGCATCCATTATCCCTACTTCTATTTCTTTGATTTTGTTCTCGACCATGCAGTTTCTCTCAGTGAGAAACAGAAGCTGGGGATGGATGGAATCAATAGTAGTGTTGCATGCATTATCTTCTTTTAACTTTCCTTCTTTTAAAACTTTTTAAGTCCTTTTCAGTTAATTTCTCTTACTCCTTCACTGAACCTCCCCAAAGAAGCATAGATATGCAATGAAGTTGCTGTAACAGATGTCAACTACATTTAACATCTCTCTTTTATGGAGCTAAACTTATTTTTAGTTAAGAAGCTAATGCACTACTAGTGCCTGGGCAGAAACATGCACAACCCATGTTACTTCTTTCTGGCTTAGGGCTTTGTTTTCTTTTAAACAGCAGAACTACAAAGCAAGTAACTCACTATTCAAAAATTCCCTCAGGTTAAAATAATCCCAAGAAACCACAGCCATGGCACCTTTACAGCACTTGCCTAATCTCCTTAAATCTAAAATATCCATAGAGGAGGTGGCCACACATTGGTTAGCCAGTCCTGAATAAAGCCTGACATCACAGCACCTGGCTAATTCAGTACAGGCAAAAAACCCTAGCAGCTCACATTAATCTCCACAGAGTTTGAATAAAGCCAGGATTGGTCTCTGGGAAAAACACTGTCCTCAAAAGTCAAAAGCTTGTCTTAAGAAATTGTATGAAGAGCTGCATAGCAAGCAAAAAGCTATAGAGCAGTACCAAATGAAAGCACCCCACAACAAAATTTTATCTCCCCAAGACATACCATCTTCTCCTATTTTTAGTATTATCTATAGTGAAAATGAGGAAATAATATCTCAGGATACGCATTTAATATAATTTCTTTCTTTCATATCTCTTTACACTGCGCTTATGTCACTGGATACATTTCAGATAAATGCCTGCTCGTAACTAGCTCACAGCTGCAGCACACCTCATAAAACACTTTGAATGGAAAAGCATTCTTAAAATGTGCAGCTCTTGGCTCCAGCAGCTCCTGAGATGATAAATGCTGATTGTTTCTCCTTCGGTGACTTGTGGTTTTTAAAACAGGATAATCACTGTGACCAGTACAGTACTGCCACAGGAGGAACTAAATATTTTCTTTATTTCGTTGCACAATGAGCTGATTGAATGCAATGAGATTTTCCTCATTCAACCTTTTTAGGCCAGATTTATCAAGACAGGCTCACACATAACTGAGTAACTGATTGTGCTAGTTGTATCTAGGCGGTGAAGTTTTGTGTCAGCCAAATGTGACAGTCAAAGATATGCAGAAAAGAGGTTCCTTTCAAGCAGACTGAAAACTAGCCACAGACTAGAAGAGTGACCTGGGACCTCACAAGGGGATGACACAGCCCTTCCCTGGCTCTGTCCCTCCAACCCTGCAGTTGTGTAGGCAACCCTGAGGCAGGCACAGCATGTGCTAATCTTTGCCCAAGTGTGCATTCAGGAAAGAGACAACAGCACTCACCAGGAGCTCAACAACCACTGCAAGAGTACCCTGCTTATTGGGCCCATGCTCCCAAGCTAACCATTGATGGCCACATTGGGGTATCACCTGGAATGTGTGCTTCTGAGTGTTCAAGTTACGCAGCTCAGCTCAGTCCTAATGCCAAAATTCTTTCTCGGACCTGGAGAGATTCTGCCAACCAGCTCCAAGCACTGAAAGAAAAGAAACTGTAGCCCATGAATTTGCAGCCAAAAAAGGGTCACTGCCAAGTGATTTTTACGAGCTTTTGTGAAAAACTTTCATTGAATCATAGCATGGTTTGGGTTGGAAGGGATCTTAAAGATCATCCAGTTCCAACCCCTGCCACTGGGCAGGGACACCTTCCACTAGACCAGGTTGCTCCAAGCCCTGTCCAACCTGGCCTTGAATACTGGCAGGGATGGAGCATACACAGCTTCCCAGGGCAACCTGTGCCAGTGTCTCACCACTCTTACAGCAATGAATTTCTTCCTTATATCTAACCTAAATCTCCCTGTTCAAGTTTAAACCCATTACCCCTTATATAGTCCCTGATGTAGAGTCCCTCCCTGGCATCCCTGTAGCCCTTCTTCAGATACTGGCAGGCTGCTTATGAGGTCTCCACACAGCCTTCTCTTCTCCAGGCTGAACAGCCCAATTCTCTTAGCGCATCTCAGCCTGATCCTTACTCACAATGTACCAAAGGGGCTCTCAAGCAGAAAATGCCTCAAGCATCAAAGCAAATTTCTGTACATTCCCTCAACAACATTTCAAACTAGAAAAGAACTTCAAGTAGCTAGTATAAGCATCTCCAAGCCAAACAAGTAGAAGGAAAAAATACAACAAACAACATGGTTTGGGGTTGGTGGAGAGTGGTTATTTGCTTTGACCAAATTAAAAGTCATCTCAGCAAGTTTAAAAGCAGCAAAACAGAAGTCATTTCAAAACAATGAAAGAGCAGACAGAGTCACAAATGATCACAGTTCACTCTGTGAACTCAATTTGCTGCTCTACTGTTCCTACAGACCAGTGCACTGATGCACTGCAGTGAACATTTTGTCTCTTAAAAACCTTTACAAGTTGCCTTTGCAATTTGGAAATCTTAGTGTCATTGCTGAAATATCCAGTAAACAGTATGAAAAGATAATGTAGTTTAATATCCCGAGAGTGGGTGCAAGATTAGTTTTCTGTCCAACACTTGTTTACAAATGGTTTCCTAGTCGTGACTGTAAATGTCTCCTTTGAGCTTTCTTAAATGTCAGTTACAAGCAAAAAAAAGTTACACAAAAATAAATACTGATGTCATTTGCTACATACATAATAATGTATTACAAAAAAGTGATAAGCTAATATGTGAGTTACACTGGCAGAGTTATTTGCTGCAGGCTCAAAAAATTTTCCTCTTCATTACTTTTGCTATGCAAGATCTCTTTAGTCCATTTCTAATTATCAGTGTTGCACAGCTTGAGTTGAACTTTTATATGCTGCTAACAGCAACAGCAGTAGTTTAAAGCATTTATTGCACTAAAACATATTTCACCTTAGAACTGTCCAGCTGGACTCAGACAATGGGTCAGACCTCAGAAGTGTAATGGAGCTCCCACTGCCTTCAGCAGTGCTGTACCAGCTACTGACAGAATCTACTCCAACAAGCTGCTGTATTTTCAGGTAAAATTTAGGAAAATGAAACTGCCCTTCCTAGAAAAGCTTTCCCAAACTACACTAAGATTTACACGCTTACTTGTTTAAGTAAGACAGACACCATACCTCATTCCTTCCGTAGACCTATTCTGGTAGTTACGGTAGAGCTGAGGAACACCTAACATAGCTTCAGTGAACACTGCAAGGAAGCCCAGTGTTTCCACAAAGAGAGATGAGTCAAGCCAGAGGTAAGTGATGTAACCGGTCACACCAGTGAAGGTCAGGACACACTGCACGTAGTCTGTAAACTTGCTCCAGTGCCAGAAATAGTTCAAGTCAAAATCTGTAACAGAATAGGAATGGAAGAATAAAATATGTTTTCCCAACCAGACATAAAGTTAATCAGGGTGGAGAGAGCTGGGAAGCATGAGGGAGCCACTGCCAGTATCTGGAGGAAGGGAAAGATAGAAAATAAGGGGAAGGACTAAAAAAAAAAAAAAAAAAAAAAAACAAAAAAAAA
>NDXB01000032.1:258347-277615 GCA_002631895.1 Agapornis roseicollis
CCCCAATTACAGCTAAATCTTGTGGTCTGGGAGACTGCAGTGCTCTTCACAGAACATCCAATCTCTGTCATCCAACTCTACACGCCTGACCTGACCTCCTGTCACAGCCTGTTTCTGGACATACTCAAAGGAGACCAGCCTGAGCAGTCAGATGTCCAACACCTCCCTTAGCAACACTGGAATCCAAAACCTGAGTGCTTAGATGCTGAGAAAGAGCCTGATAATGGTAATTCAGCCAACCTGGAACAGTTACAAAATGCAGTCATGGCTAGGAATTATTTCAGGTATTATCCATGGTGTGTTTATTGAAAAATGTACACACATTCTGAGAATGCAGGAGCCAGAACCTACAAATCTCTGTCCCACCTGTGAGCTAACCACTTGGCTACAGTGCAGCAGGCTCCCTCTCACTTGCTCTTTCGTTTGTCTCAAGAAGCTTGTGGTCTCTGCAGTAAAAAGGGTTCAGCTCTGAACAGCAGGCAAATAAATACAATGCTCCTCTTTATCCCAGGCTGGCAATATGGGCAAATCTTTGGATGGTTGGAAGAAGCAGACTTGTATCACCAGGCTGACAAGAAAAATTGGCTCACTTTCACACATTTGAGTGCTCTAAGATACAAACAAGCACGGCACTCAGCAGTAGCATCTTTGTATGAGTAAATTTTGCCACATCCTCTGATGCCACAGGAGGCGACGCCTGGGCAGTAGATTCTGAAAAGGAACCTTTTACACCTGCAGTCCTCCAGCTGTGCCCACAAAGCATTATCTGTCTCCCTGGCAATGCCTCATCTCAAACCAGCAGCCAGATTACAGAGCAGCCTGCTGGCTAACACTCTCCACCTTGCTCATTCTGAGAAGCTCTCAGTCAGCAGGTGGGTTTCTCCAGTCCTCTGTTCTGATTCCTGTGTTTCCCACAGGATATCCAGGAAATCCAGGAAATAACTCGGCTAACAAGAGCAGGAAAGCTCAGCATGACTGCTACCAGACAATCAGTAACTTCTCTCACTCTCACCAACTACATATCCAGTTAGGCACTTTTTTCTTTCCTTCCAGAAAGAAAGAAGGAAGCAGCATGAGAGACAAGCAGTGAGAATTGATACGTTTAAATTTTCTTCCTTCCTTTTTTTAAGAAGTGATAGAAACCTGAAAAATGCTGTCTGAAGCCAGCATTTCTTTTACACTCATTGGGACTGGAAAGGGACTTGTCATGTTTCACTAGTGGTACAAAAGAGAAGAAATGAGAGCTTAGCACCAAAAACTTTTGGCTCTGATACAAACCACTCTATGGGAAAATAAAATAATAATAATAATAATAATAATAATAATAATAATAATAATAATAGGAATTCACCATCTCTGTAAAGATGCTAGTATCATCATTCTCCATCTCCATTCCTTCAGGCTTGTAACCCAGGAATTTCTGCATCTCTGTGAACTGTTAAGTATCTGCACAGTGCTGTCACCACAGTACCTCAGCACCTCCTTTACCTTACAACATTCCCATCTACAGGTTATTGTTATCTGGTCTGCACACTGGGTAGTACCCAAACACTGTCACTTCTTCCTTTCTAGCATGTCTAATATGTGAGCAAAATATTCCAGAGGGTCTTGAACCTTCTGAAAGGTGTTTCATTTGTTCAGCCTATACTAAAATTACTGTCATTCAGTGGAATCCGTTTTTGACACCCTTTGGCCCATATAGTGCCTTTTCCTTGGCCACATCTAGACTGATGTCAGAGTTTCAATAGAGCAAATCCTCTTAGTATTTGACTCTCCTAAAAGCTCCAGCACAAGTCCTTTAGCTAACAAAAAGTAACCACTTAGACTTTCATTTGAGAGGGAGAAAATGTCAAATCTTAATTGCAGAGAAAAAGGCTGAAAGCCTGACACAAATAAACCTTGAAAATTCATGCAAAGAACCTTCATTTTTAAATTTCTGGTACTTGGGGGAGGACTGTTGAACAGCTGAGATTAGAAGTTCAAGTCTGATGAAATCTCCTCCATGTCAACATAATCCCTGTGTCCCTCAGCTGTCTCCTCTAGTTTGAAGGCAAGTACTTGCCTTTTATTTTTTTGCCTCCTTTTATGTGGTGTCACCAGATTCTAAAATCATTTGTGTTGGGTCTCTGTTTTGTCTCATTAGGCTCATGCTTCTTCCTCACCAACAGGGTTATTACCCACTCTTTTTCCTCTTTCTCACAAAAATCATACATAAGTGGCCTGAAATTTTTCCAGCACTGTTCTCCCACCCTCAAGGCTTCTCACTCATCTTCCATACTGTCCCCCGTCACAATATAGCTCCAAACATCACCAACCGCTCTACCCTCTCATCTACCTCCTCACAAAAGGGAATTAGCAATTGCACTGCTAAGAGACTCATGTTGGTTGCAACTACTTAAAAAAATAAACAAAGTCACACACAAATGCCCTGGTATGTATAAAAAAGTCAAAGAATCCACACTCTATTTCATAACACCCTGCTTTTCCCATTAATTTGCTACTTTCCTGATTTTATGGCCTTTGCTTCAAGGGAAACCTTTGAATACCACTTAGCACAGTGGTCTTGACCAGAGATAGTTAGCAATAACAACTGTATTGACCATTTTGTGAACCTTAAAGAACAACAGTTAAATAGTTACACTTAGTCTGAAAGTTTTATCCCTGCTGCTAACAACACACAGGACAAGTAAGGATGGAAACCTAAAATATTCATACCCTGGGCACCTCCTGTGCAGCTGACAGCCTTTGCCGAGCTATCTACAGTGTAATTTGCTTTGTACACAGCTTCAGTGTCCAGGAGCCTCTCAGTATAGAGGAAAACAAACAAACAGAACAAAACCATATTTTAGAGAAAAATGCAGTTACATAAACATGTAAAGTTCACTTGACCTTTAACTCATCCTCAACATTTTCCACTGTCTTCCAAAAGGATGCAAAATTGTTTACATTACTTGTGCTGCACTGTTACCAGCCCTGTGAAAATGTTAATTTGTGTGTTTATCTATACATCTAAATATGCTTGCACACACATATATACCTCTTTCTCATTAGTACTTATAACATTAGTACAATTACTAATGTTATAAGCATTAAAAAGAAAGCAAAGCTATAAAAGCAAGCAGAGGAGGACAAAGATTTTGTTCTAATACAGAAATATTCACAAGCATGGTATCTGTGAACAAGGCTCCAACTGCTGGCCTCAGAGATTGCTGGCAAATGCCAACTGATCTGGTAAATCCACATGGAACAGTACAGCTGAGCCCAGCCACCTCTGGACATTACTGCAGAGCAAATTTAACCAATTCTGGGTGATCCAGAAGCAAACTCTGTCCCCAGGACCCCTGAAAAAGCCTTTGTAAGTGTACTCTGGACTAGTTTCTTCCAAAGCAAATGTGTTTTTTTGGAGTCCTCTACATGGCGTATACTTTCAAGGCTATCTTGCAGGGGGTACACTTGCAAACCCCTACCTATTTACCTTGTGCAACATATGCCATCCAAACTCTGTTTTCTTCCCAAGTCTAGCTTAGAGAAAACACTATGTCTATACTCCTAGGGCAGGCCAGTAAGATTAGAATTAAAAAAAGCAGAAAACCAACACCATGGATACATACCAGTACTAAGCATGGTAGGGCAAAGTAAGGTATGTACTAGGGCAAGGCACTTAACTTAAGCCTAGATATACCTAGGTCAATATAATTACAGGACTGCATTTCCCCCGTGAAGACTGGCCTCCTCGGTAACATCACTACTAAAGTTACCTACTGTGCTACTGCTGCTTTTGCCTGTTCAGTATGGAAGAAGTCTCTCCTCTTTCTGTTCCAATGCATTGACTGTTCTTAGTCACTGTCTCCATGAGACTATCCCAATAGCTTGTAAAAGCAGCTAATAGCCAATTTACAATATGACTGATGAAGAACTGCAGATCATGGGGCTAGGAAAGCCACGGGAAGGAGGCAGCTGTGGCCCAAAGGAGCCGGTGTTATGGAAGATAAGCTATGTATCTGAAAGGTGGAGTGAAAGCAGCATAAACAACTTCAGAAACCATGTGAAACAGAGAGAGAGCATAGACTTCAGGAGAAAGTCCTCCACTCAAGGTGCAGCACAGGAGTGGAATGGGAAGTACAGGCAGTGCCATAGCAGAGTTTGATGACTATGGACAGTCAATGCTTTTATGACAAACACTCCAGATTCTACTCACCTCCTATACCAAGAGTGTCGAAAAACCCAAAGCAAGTAATGTTAAAGAAATAAATCCCCCCAACCCTTCACCTGCAAGCACAGCTCTGAAGCCTTTGCTCCCAAGTGCACCAATAATGGAGGCAGCAGATTAGAGCCAGGTTCACTCTTCTTTTGGCTAAACAACACCTTCCTATGCTAACTATAGAAAGACGCTTCTTTTTCTGACAGTAATCGAAGTGGGGATGATGATAAAGTCACAGCAAGAAAAATGTGTAGTACTAAGTTACTATTTTTACATTGTTTTAACAGTATTTTACACTATCCTGAGCATGGTTTATCTAAGCTATCACCCACAGCCCTACCAAGCAGCATACAAAGGCTTCCAGACAAAAGACTAAAATGGAATTAGTTAAGCACTGCAGTGCAGGCAGCCTTGGCTCCAAATTCTTGTAGTTAAAGAGTTATAAACTCTCTATGAAAATAGATTAATTGATTTTGAATAGTACTTAAGTAAGTTAAGGTCTCAGAAGATCTTAAGACTAATAGAAACAACATGTACTTATCATACTCCTCATTCAAAGACTGTAATTAAAGAGACGAATAAAAGTTCTTCTGAATATTACAAAACCAAGCTGTGGATTAGCCCAGCTGCAGGCTGCCTCTGATACCACCATGCCAGGGATTACAATGCCAGGTTGCATGTGTAAAACAGCAAGTTACTCTCAGAAACTTTGGAAGTAACTACCAGGTAATGCTTCTCCCCGCTTTTGAATTGCGGATTCCAGGGGAAAACACTGAATAGCTGGTAACTTGCCTAAAGACATATAACCTGTCTCTTTTCCAGCCTTCTGAGAGCTTAACATTCCTGAGACCCTATCTCCATTATTGTGAAGACACCACAAAAAGAAAGCATTTATGGGATTTATTTTGTTTTTAGTTACTCAAAATTATGCACACATATGTGCATGTGTTGGTATATTTACAGCTGAACATTCTTCCTAGAAATAAAAACTCCTCTACTCATTTAGGATTTGAGGGGAAGTTTAATCTTTGTTTCCTGATAACCCACCACCAGCCAAGACAAATTCTAGCCCCCAGACCCACTGCACTAATTTGACATCCAAACAGAATAATGCCTTCTGCAGCTGCCTCCTTTGCTAAAATCATGTCATGTTATCTGCTAAACACCTCTTGGAAATTGCCGCAGTTAACCTCAGAATGACCCATTTTAGTATTGGTAGTTCAATGCTTCAAAATCACCACAAGCATGCAGTAAATTCTAGGATTCCATTCTTTTTTCTCACTTGCCTCTCTCCTCTGCCCAGTCTTTACTAAACACATGAAAATGTCAAAGATGATTTAATGATCTGAACCGCATTACAAAGATGCTAGTATCAAAAAATGACTGTACAATCTACTCCATTTCACAGTGCTTCCTTTCAAATATCTACTGTAGTTAAGAATAATAGGGTAGGCTGATGACCAAGAATCCTATTTTGAAAAAAAAAAAAAAAATAATCAGTATTTCTGGACTTTTGTTCTATGCTGGAACAAATGTAAGACTTTGCAAAATCCGGGGAATGATAAAGACAGAGGCAAACATACAGATGGGATTTGGGAAATAAGTGCAATTTTTTAACACCTCTGATTTGAACTAAAGACCTTCCACCTAAGTTTTTACATGTCCTAGGGGAGCACTCAATCATGAGGCTATTGCCCAGTCAGGTCAGGAAGCAATTCCTCTCAGCATAAATGCTACCCTTTTTAAACTGTCCTGGTTTGGATGGAACAGAGTTAATTTTCTTCCTAGGAGCTGGTGCAGTGCTGTTTTGGCTTTAGCCTAAGAACAATGCTGATAACACACCGGTGTTTGTTGTTACCAAATAGTGCTTAAGCTAAGTCAAGGACTTTTCAGTCTCTCATGCTCTGCAGTGAGGAGGAGCACAAGAAGCCAGGAGGAAATCGAGACAGGACACCTGAACCAAACTAGCCAAAGGGGTATCCCATACCACAGCAAGCCATACCCAGTATATGCACTGGGGGGAGTTACCTGGAAGGGACCGATCGCTGCTCAGGTCGGGCTGAGTATTGGTCAGTGGGTGGTGAGCTATTGTGCTGTGCATCCCTGTTTGGGTTGTTTGGGAGTTTTTTTGAGTTTTCTCTCTTTTTATCATTTCCCTTTATTATTACTAGTATTACTAGTATTATATTGTACTTTATTTCAACTATGAAACTGTTCCTATCTCAACCATGGGGTTTACTCTTCTTTCCCCAATTCTCCTCCTCCCACAAAGGGGCAAGGGAAATGAGTGAGCAGGTGCCTGGTGCTTAGTTGTCAGCTGGGGTTAAACTGCAACACAAACAAACAATTTTGACCAAACAAATGAATTGAAATAGTTTATGTGTGTGTTTGTGAAGATGTGAACGTTCACCAGTGACAACCCTTACCCCAACAATCAATTCACAAATTTCAAGCCAGTAGTAGCAGAAAAATCTCAAGCTACCATTTGTCATTTGCTAACATTAACATCATTTAATGGATGTATATGGAGACCAAAAAGGAGGAATTTCCATGCAAATTACTTTATAGCATTAGCAGGAAGAATTTATAAGGAGAGAGACCAGTATAGAGTTCGGGTGTTTGCAGACTGCCTTACTGATTACAGCACTTGTAACTGGAAGAGCCAAGCAAGACAGAGCTACCCCGAAACAGAATTTCTACTTCAACTTCCCAGCTGCTTAGTTTGACCACAGATAAATCCCCACTTTGGCATGATCAGTGGTTGTCACGCAAGATGCACTTCCGAATACCACAGTTTCTGAATGTATTGTTTCTGTGGTTTAATGCTCCACAGTCAATGTACCTTCAAGATGTGGAAAGAAGGGTAATGGTGGTAGATTTAAATAAGTTGCTCTGTCATGAGAAGTTTGGTGTAGACGCAGGTGTGCAGCCACAAAGTGTTCACACTTCCGAACAGAAGTTTAAGCCCCTCTCATTCCTTTCAAGCTACAGCAGGACAACTGCTTAGCTCCCTGAAGCTTTTCTCATTGTAAAGTCACCAGAATTTCCACTACCACCCTGCCTTTTTTTAAGCCAGATCTGTTCACTTATTTGGTTCAAAATATAATCTTACAAACCATTCTGTCAGTAAAAAGGATCAGGAATATCTTAGGCTGGCATTGCTGCCAAACATAGAATCATAGAATAGTTAGGGTTAGAAAGGACCTTAATATCAGCCAGTTCCAACCCCCCTGCCATGGGCAGGGACACCTCGACCTAAACTATGCCAACCAAGGTTCTGTTCAACCTGACCTTCAACATCACCAGGGATGGAGCACCCAGCCACTGCTGGAGGCAGAAGACTTTGGCTGTTATGGCCCTTTATAAATATAACTACTTTTAAAAAGGACAACAAAAAAACTCCACATCAAAACAGGCAGAAGACAGTGCAGTGGCAGTGTTCACCAGTGAGATGATTGTACCGTCACAGGGTACAGTCCTTTTTTCCTGGCTGAGTGATACAGGGATTTGCCCTCCACTGCTATATCCTTTACACATCCCATACACAGAAATGCAGGGGACAACGACAATGATGACAGGTGAACCACAAATTAAAAAAAAAAAAAAAGAGCTGCAAACAGTAGTCCCATCCCCAAATTCCTCATTAAATTTGTGTGTTCTTCTGTGAGGAAATAGTAAGTTTCTTCAAAGACTGAGCAGCTCTTTAAATCTAGTGCACATAGAGATTTAATGAGAAACTTTTAGATGGAAATATTTTAAGCCATCTCAATATTAAGTTTGCGCTGTTCACTGAGCGCACAGTTACTTGTTCTACTACAACCTACTCGCAAAAGGGGGCGAATAAAAGCATGAGGGAGTAAATAGCATCTCTGAGGACACTGAGGACATGGTAAAAAATTAAAGGCAAAAGACATTTTCTGAAATAACTGCTCCCCAGTTTTACATGAAAAGAGGTGAAAAAACAAGGAAAAGCAGCAGTGTAAAACCTTAATGTAAGCAAGAAGTCATTCCAAGCTTTTGGTGGTTTGTATAAAAGAACAAAAAGAATGCAGGCAAAAGGAAGCTGCAAATTTCAAGACCAGAAACTGTTTCTTTTCAAAGGCTGCTTCTTTCAAAGGAGATAAGGACATGGAAAAAAGTTACCTAGCAACAACTGCACAGTTTGTGACATTTACAAAGCAACCTACTAAAAAGTCACTTCAAGTAAGGAGGGAATGGCAAAATATTTATCATTACAAATATGAAGGTAGACTTTAAATTTTACAGATAACTATGCACACATTCACACACAAAAAATGCAGCAAGCTTGCAAAGACTACTGAAGTGTGTATAGAAACTGAAGCAATCTATGTATTTTAGAAACAGCAGTACTGGTACTAATTTTGATGGGGAGAAAAAATCCCCGAACTCTTAGAACTTAAGCAAAGAAACAGCAACGTTGTGAGTATTTATAATGTTGCATCTCCCAAGTTCTCACCAGGTTTTTGAGTTGCAATGGGTAAAGTAAAAAAAGAAAGCTTTAAGTGGCTATTAAAAATAAAAAATGTTTCCATGAAGTACTTTGGATCTGTCTCCCACTGACTAGTTTCTATGTCTCTGCAGAATTGTCCAAGAGGAACAAGACCTGCTTCTTTAAATGCACAATACAAGTAAAAATAAATGTGCCAGAACTGAATTCTGGGGTTTGGATTTTTATCATTACCCATGGGAGGGAACATAGGATCCTGATGCAGTAAATGTAATGCATACTGATCACGGAGCAGAGCAAAGAGAAAGTAGGGCACATAATAAATGCATATGAAAGGAGACATTCATATCTTCAGAAATAGTGGTGATATAGTTCCCTCCACAAGGAAGAAAATATGCTGATTACTAGCAATCTGTGTGTCTGGAGGGAGACGGAGTACACCCAGACCCTCACCATAAAATGAGTCACTGAAAAATTACAACTTTTCTGCCTGCTGTTAAAGAAAGANATTACTAGCAATCTGTGTGTCTGGAAGGAGACGGAGTACACCCAGACCCTCACCATAAAATAAATGAGTCACTGAAAAATTACAACTTTTCTGCTGTTAATCCAAGAGGGTACAGGAAGCACCTTCACATGAACAGCAAAGTTATACCCTTTTTTCCCCAACCTTGCTCAGCATCATGTCATCTCCTCATATAGACAGACATTACATATAATTCTTTTAGTAACNTCTGCTGTTAATCCAAGAGGGTACAGGAAGCACCTTCACATGAACAGCAAAGTTATACCCTTTTTTCCCCAACCTTGCTCAGCATCATGTCATCTCCTCATATAGACAGACATTACATATAATTCTTTTAGTAACAAGATAACATGAAATTTTAAAGTTGAAAACATTTACTCTGAAAAATAAATTGAAATTTTAAAATGTGATTAGGCATGCTCCTCATGAGGCCTGTGTTTGCTCAAATCACTGAGCATCTACTGCAGTTTTAACAAGTCAAATACTGACTCTAAAGAATTACGGGCTGATGCACTGGAACCAGATCTTAGACAGCTTTATCTGCTTCTGCAAGAACAATATTTTTACTTTTTCAGTTTAGCTTAATAAAAGTATCTCATTTATTCACAGTAAGAAAGTAATTGGGAAGCAATTAACACCTGCTCTGTTCTGTGTCTTTAAAAGATGACTGAAAGTATAAAAGAATGAGATGACCACAAAACAAAAAATAAAATCAGTGAATGAATTTTGCTAAAAAACTATCTAAAAATAATACCTACTTTGTTGGGGGGCTGAGGGGGTGGGTTTAAGTGTATTTCCACAAAATGGTCCTTCCATACAAACACTGCAGCTCATTTAGGTTTTTTTAAAGTTACTCCACAATTTTGTTCTAAATCAATTTTCAACGAAAACAACCTTAAAGCAGGAACAACTGTTTGCGGACAAAACTCTGAAGTAAATTCAGGAACTGATACGGCTTTCAAAAAAATCCTTCCACCTTAATCCTGTCTCTTCCTTGACACGATCTCCTATACAACCCTCCAGCAGTCCAGGCTGCAATCTCAAATGTGGCTGTAGGCTAAGCAGTGCTGAACACTGCACTGTCACACCACCAAATGTCTAAATAATCTGTCGCAATATCTAATGTAATCACCTCTTCTGAATTAGTCATTTAGGGTGCATGAAATAGTAAAAAGTATCAAGCCAAGGAGATGGGAGAACAAGATAATGCACTGCCTGACTTCTAAAGACTGTCATGTCTCAGTGAGGATGAGACAGAGGATTGGCACAGGAAAAAGATACTTAAAACGCAGAGTTCAAAAGAAAGACATTTCTTATATTGTCAACAACACAACAGAGCAGGAGTGTTTAGTTAATAACTTCTATATATACGTCAACTCTGTGCTAGTGCAGCATTCCCATTGAACAGCCTCCACGCTAAATGCCAATGTCTATGCCATTTTCCATAATGAAACCCATCTCCTCAACACACAGGAACAGAACCAATGAATAATTCACTGAAAAAAAAAATCTTCTCTTCAGCATTTGTAAGTGATTGTTTGGGTACCTGTTAACTGCCAAACATCAGAAGTGACAACTGGGCATTCGCAACAGAGGGGTGTTTGGTTTTTGTTCTTCAACATGCCTTGGGCCTGAAGGTTCATAAAAAATTACAAAAAAAAAAATAAACATGAATAAAAGTAACTGTGAACTTACTGCCTCAAAAGAAAATTAGTAAGTGAAGCCTAGTGAGGCAGAGGCACTTTCCATGATGCACTGCTGATCCCAAGACCACAGGCAGTATTTGTCTCAGGGATTCAGGTCCTTCTTGGACAATGCAGACAGACCCATCTGTGGATGACTTGGGGAGTCTTGGGCAGAACCAGACAGGAGGCCTTTCTCTTTCATGGGAACACTGAGATTTCAGCTCTTTCTCCATTCAAAGTCAGAAGGAATCATAGTCTCCCAGCTATGCACATTCAAAGAGGGAACATGAGTACTTAAATAGCATAAGGGCTAGTATGCTTCCTTCAGGGTCCCACTGGGCCCCTCTCTCCTGCCTGTATCTGGCTTCCCAGAGGACTGTCAGAGTCACTTTGCTCAGACTAATACACTCCAAATTATCTATGCAAGCCTGAACCTCCACCTCAGTTTCTCGCATCCCATGTGAGCGCCATGATACCAGCTTATAGCCTATACAAGTGGAATGTTTCAGCTTCAGTCTTTACAAGGTTAGAAGCATTCGGGAACAGAGGCAGCCACAAACTAAATGGGGGTGAGGGCAAAACTGCACCAATTGCATGCATCCTTTATGTGATTACAACAGGGGGTCAAGAACACACAAGAAAGCAGGAGCACCTCAGCCCCCTGCCCAGATTCATCCTCACTTAGCAATCCCATGCAATACAGACACGGAAAACCTAGGGTCCACTGCTTAGTGTTCCTGCCTCAGAGCTGGAATATAAAATGGAATTTCCTGTTTTATCTCCCAAAAGTGAACAGCCCAGGAAGACCGGCTAACTGGAATGTAGCAAAGGTCTTTCTTCTTTCTCACTTGAAATCCCATCAGAGGGTTTGAAACCGCTGTGTCTTTGGTGCATCACTCTTTGCAAAGTAAGAGAGTAAAGTGTGGGAAGGATGGCAATCTTTCAGTAAAATAAAGCTAACACTAATTGTTTTCAGCCAAGAAAATGGTCAGGTCGTGCATTACAGCTTAAAAACAGAACATTTGCATCCAAATAGAGAAGGGTTTTTTTTCCCTTTATACTACAGTGAACATGGCAAAGCACCTATGCTTCAGTGGTAAGTGCCTTTCAATATCCAGCATAAGGAAACATCTTTTTAACATGTCATTGTTTATAAATAAGAGCTTTCAAAGCATAGACTTATTAAATACATTCCCTATTTCTCACTTAATAGAAAGTAGCAACTTCATATTCCCAGCGCACTTTAAGTAAAAGGCAGCTAATAAAATATACAGGATAAAATGTAGTGGAAAAATTAAATCAGGCTGAGTGCAACAATCAGATTCTACCTTGAGCATCACCTCCACAAACAGTTCATAGAGCACATTATGCCAGCTCAGCCAGCCTACTGTAACCCCAGCCCCTTGTAAAACCGTTTTAATTGGGACCAAGTGAGAGCTGTCACCCAGCTCAGCACTTCAAAGTATTAGACTCTGGGTGATCTCATTGTCCATTTCTCCCACTCCATATACTGCAGTGGGTATGGTTTTTTCAGTAGGCTTATTTCCAACAGACTAAATCAGTAAACAGAAGCTGAGGTCCTGAGCAAATGAGGCCCACAGGGTCTCAACATATGAAATGAGCAGCTTTCCAGGGTGACAGCATATCTGTCTTCCACTTGGAGTTCCTATTCAAGAATGAGCAGCAGAAACTGAGTCCAGTCTATGCCCTCATCTTCTTCTAGTCCAGGACATAACTCTTGATATGTTGACTCTGCTGATGTGTTCATATGTTGAACTGTTGATTCTACACCACTTGCATAAATGTAAAGATAACATTATTTTCAAATACATGAAATCTACATAACATGGATTTGCCAGGATCTATAACAAGATCTTAAAAACATGATGCAGTCTGGACTCTTTTCCCTAGCAAGCTGTCTAGACAATCCATTATGTCTGAGCACACAGCACTGGGCAACATCACCTCTTTAATTGCACACCATGTCATTCAGTGTTACAAACCACTTAGGGAAAAGAAAAAGATCTATCAACCTATCAGTGCACCTGTACTAACAACTAAAATCACCTCAGCTTGAAAGTCTGTTGAGCTACCCTTTAAATGTTCCATTATTTACACCTTTTGCACTGAACTGGCAACTTGGCCATCATCTTGAAAAATCATCATTTGTCTTCTAACTTGTTTTGCTTACAGAAACTGAAAGAATTCAGACAAGCAGCAAAGCAGGATGTCACTATGAAAGTCAGACAAACAATTCTCAACATAGCTTTAAACTTATCTATTGCCTTCTTACATTAGCAATGCTTTCCTGTGCTTTCATTTGTAAGGTCTGCCCTCTACAGTTCCTAAACTCAACTAGCAAAGCTGAGGGAGTGAAGCAGTACCCACAGAACAGGAAGGTGTGTTTGGGAGCACCTAAATTGATAGACTTATGCAAGTCATGGGACATAGATGGGAAGCATCTGAGGGTTTTGAGGGTACAGGCTGATGCCTTTGCAAGGCTCCCCTGTCATGTCATGGTAACTGGGAGAGGTTCTTTACGACTGGAGGAGAGGGAAGAAACCTGTCTTCAAGAAGGAGGAACTAGGGAACCACAGGCCAGTCAGCCTACCCTCCTCCCTAGGATGGTTATAGAAGAAGTCCTCATACCTGTCATTTCAAAGCACAAGAAGGACAAGAAGGTGACTGGAAACAGAAAGCATGGATTTACCAAAGGCAAACTATACCTTACCCAACCTGACTGCCTTCTATTATGAGAAGACTGTCTTTAAAGGCAAGAGGAAAGCAGTATATGCTGTTTACAGCACCTTTAGCAAGGCTGTTGAGTCTCCTATAGTATCTTCATTAGCAGAACACCAACTGGTAAGTGGACAATAAAAAGGGTAGAAGATTGTCTGAATCATCCAGCTCAAAGAATTTTTCCTCCTAAAGGAAAACCATACAATTTATGACCAGTCAGAAGACAGCCCACAGTATATCACAGCAGTGTTCAGTACCAGGGCAGGACTCCAACATCTTTTAACAACCTGCACAATGGCAAGTTCATGAAATTCAGGTGAGTGCATCACAGACTGAGGGACAGCATTACTATTCAAATGGCTATTAGTCTGGAGATACAGGCTGACAGGAATACCATGAAGTTCAGGGCTACTGCACAGATGGGAAGGAGTAACAGTACAGCTGCTAGGGGCTGACTCACTAGCAAGCAGCTTTGTAGACCAGTGGATGGTAGCCTAGCAGACAATTTGAGAAGAATTAAGCACTGTGTCCTTGTTGCAAAGGCAGCTGATCACTTAGTGAGCTGTACAGTTAAGCAAGTGCATGGCTAACAGACAGAGGGAAGTGTTTATTCCTTTCTATTCACTACCAGCAAGACTGTACCTGGATGGAGTTCCCAAGTACAAGAAAGGCATACCTACTGGAATAAGCCTAGTGGTGGGTCACCAAGATGAACCTCAGCCTTTTGATCATGGTATATATGAAGAACTAAGTTTGTTCAGCTTTAAGAAGAGAAGGCTTCTTGCTGCTATCTGAGAGTGTACATCTGGACATAAAACTTGCCTGAGCAAGGCCCTGAGCAACCTCATGCCTGCTTCAAGGGACCACGTAACTCCTTCCAAACCAAATTATTCTATAACCTTGTTTAAAGAACAAATCTTACCATTCAGATCTAGATGTGACCAAGTATACAATGGCATGTGGCAAGCTAAAGAAGTCGGAAACTGCAAAAGCTTCTCACGCCTGCTAAAGTGAAGCAGCATCTTTGTGCGTAGGTGTTCTCTGCGGGAATAGGCAGGCAAACTGACTGTATTTGAACATTTAGATGTTTCACCACTGATGTTATTAAAGCATCTAGCTAGTCTGGCTCCCACCACGAAGGAAAATTTTATTTCAGAAACTGTTTCTGATCTCCCAGGTTCCAGGCACTGCTCAGCAGGCAAGGTTTGGAAACCCAAGAGCACCCTCGTGTGGCTAGATGTTGCTATGAGCTCCCCTTCCTCCAGTTAAATTACACGCAGCACAAGCAAAATCCACATTTTATTCCCAGGTTTACTTCCCCACCACACCACCAACTAGAAACGGTATTTGTGCCAGAAGTACTGCCACCACACAGTTCTTCCAACAGATCCTACTTAAATCGTCTTCTTTCCACCGGATTACAGCTTGGTGACAAGCCTCACAGAGGATGCTAAAGGGGCACCACAGCAGTCAGAGCCAGCAAGAAACCAGAGCAGCACACTCCAGAAACAGCACTGAGCTTTGCCTCCTGTGATGTCTCTTGGTAACACGGCTCGTGCCAAGCTGCAGAGCCACCTTTACCATCACCCTCTTTTCTCCCAATGCTAAAAGACAGTTTTTTCTCAATTCAAGAAGAAAAGGAATATAATTTCCTGCTAGCAGATAAGGGTTTTATCTTTCCCCTGACCACTTCAGGTTTGGTTTCAGGTCTGGTTTTTTTTTAAGAGAGACCGAATAAACAGCAGCTTCGCTTCTCTTTCCCAGGTCCTCCAACCACTGCAGCATGCACTTCGTGCTACACAGACAAAGAAAGGTCTCACCACTGTATAAGCCTTGTTCACACCACCTAACCTGCACCCATGCCCTGCCCTTCTACCCCCTTTCTCCTTGTAGCTGGTAGGTTTTCAGAATAGGCATGAGCCCTTTACATGCTACATTCAACCTGGCAGATCATTGTAAGTAAATGAAAAGAATGGCTTGCTTCCATTTTCATGCTGAAGCCATTCAAAAGCAGTAGCAAGGCTGATACAAAAAGAGGGGCCAGAAGGCCCTTAACTCAGGTCTGAACATACTGTCCTACCACCAAATAGCATATTACTGAAATCATTACGACTCAGTAAAGCCAAAGACAAATCTCCGGCTAGCTGTTTTCCCTATCACCCATAAGCTGCTTAGAGGCAGCTAAATAATAATTTTAAAATGCGGTAGCCTCAAAAATATAACACCATCTTCCAGGTCCCCTGCTCTGATCACTACTAAACCCACCTAACACCTTCTAAAAGGGATAGAGATGCTTATGGTCTAACCACCACCAATGACAGGAACCAAATGAAATAATGTGGGATGAAAAACATTACAAAGATAATACAGCTAATGAAATTAAGAACACAGTGTATTTCTGATTATTGTAGAAGTATTCTTCATTAGCTAACATATACATATATATATCCTACACCAAAATAGAGGCATAAAAGGAACAAAAGGACTGTATTTTCACATTACATGTGGTGGTCTCTCAGAACACCAGAGGGAATATTTTTTTACAGTCCCACAGTCGCTGGGATCAGAAGAGCCCTCTGCAGGACGTTTAGCCCAGTCTTCTGTTCAAAGCTAACTTGTTAAAATTTAAAAACAGAGCACATTTCACTTTACCAAGATGTACTTTGGATCTTTCAGATTAAGAATAGGTAACTTTTTAAACTACAATGATGAACCAGTTTGACTACAAGTTACTGTATGCATTACAATAACATACAAGCAAAATGTTATTGCCCACATGAGGCACGAGAAAAGGATAATCCCTCCAGCTATTAAGGCTTTAGAGGTTTCAGTTTAAGAACCGAAAGAAGCTGCAGGTGGCAGCCCCAAGTTCTCAAACCTTTTGAAAAAACTTTACAATGACCTTACAATGCAGCCCTTAAAGTCCAAGAATGCTACTCACATTTATCACTGAATGTAACACATCCACAATAAATACTCTTTTATAAATTCACCCTTTGAATTTCATCCATGGTTTTGTGGTTGTTCTTGCATCCTGCCTATGCTGGCTCACATACTGAGCAAGCGATCACTAAGAGCAGCATGCTTAGGAGGAGGAAGAGGGCAGTGCTCAAGGCCAGGCTGAATGGGGTTTTGAGCATCCTGGTCTAATGGTAGGTGTCCCTGCCTGTGGCAGGGGGGTTGGAACTAGATGATCTTTAAGGTCCCTTCCAACCTAAACCATTCTATGACTCTATGATGTTTGGAGTTAGGAAGTTTGTCTCTGCAAGTAACTGTTAACCAAGTAAAAGTTGCTTCCCAAGTAAGAGTTGCCCTGCTTTCCTGGAGATGACTGTATACCTGTCAGCCAATGGAGGTAGTGAATGAATTCCAAAGCAAATAAGCTTTGCCTGTACACACAGCTTTTGCTTTACCTGTTAAACTATCTTTAACTCAAAAAGTGAGTTTTCTCACTTTTACCATTATGATTCTCCCTTCCCACGGTGGGGGAGTGAGTGAGCAGTTGTGTGGGGCTCAGCTGCTTAGCCACAGCCCGCAACACAGGGACAGGCATGTTACTCCCTGTAGCTTTACTACAACTACTGACATTATGTCTGTAGATCATTAATGCAGCAATACACCTGAAATTATCTTAAAACTTGGAATCTATTGCCTCATACTTACTCAATGCAGGTAATGTCAATCTCCTCCCCTCCTACTGCCAAGTTCATCCATGTCTCCCATGAGAAAAAAAAACTGATGATCACCTTTATTCTCATGCATCCCACCATTTGTCTCTAGCAGTTACATGTGCTACATGCCATGCATTCCCAGAGCAACCTGCCCACCTAGATCTCTCACCACAGCATCTGTCAGTCTGTGGACAGGTTTATATATTGCAAATCTCCTTTTTCCCTCCTGACTCTCCCATACAGGCATGTGGCCCAGTGTTCTCCAACACAGGAAATCAGATGAAAAGCCAGTATCACACTGTGGTGAGGAATGTACTTTCACACAGAGCTCTATGCTCTACCTTGTAACAAGCACACAGGCATGCAGCAAACATACCATATTCATCCCACCAGCTCACTGTGGAGAGGGGGATGTGTCTCTGGTCTCTCGTGTCAAGGAAACTGCAAACTACCAGTCAGAGAGCTATGCTTTTGCTATGTACTCAATTACACAGCAGCTGTACAGGGAACTTGACTACTAGAAAGTGTGGTGTAAAAGTCACATAATTTCAATGAAACCAAAGCATTACCCACAACTGCTTAAGGGAAACTGTTTCTGCACTCTGCTCAGGATGTCAGCACTGGGACAGAGAAGCACATTGTGCATATTATTGACAGAGCACCCACAGAAAATCACAGAGCATACCTGCACCTTTGCAAGCCAGACACCTTGCTGGAGTCAAACAGAGGGAGCCAGAGTACAGATTAAATAAAGTTTACAGCCTTCATGGTACATGTAGGTGTGGACTCAGGCACATGGTTTAGTGGTGGACTCGGCAATGTTATGTTTACAGCTGGACTCAATCTTAAAAATTTTTTCCAATCTAAATGATTCTAGGATTTCATGCAATGTGTTAGCGCTGTTCTAGAGTATGCCAACAATTTATCACAAACCAACTGATGCCCCCCGTTAAGTAAAGAGTTCAGACAAAGGAAGAGCTGAAAGTGTGAGTTATTCACAAGCCTGTCACACAGCCCAAGGAAAACATGTAGCAGAAGACTGTACCTGCTTAGTTCACATTATCTTCATTATTCTGCAGATACTAACTCTGTGACATTAACTACAAGACACCTTGCTTTTTTTTCCCCATTAAAAAAAAAAATAGTTTTAAATATTTTCACAACAGGTATTTGGTGAACCTAAGTTTCTGTCACTTCATTACTACTTTTTAAAACTTCATGCTAGTTGGATAACGTTTTGGTTTGGCTAAAGTTCAGGGTTCAGTAACATGGCAAGTGTTAAAACCAACTTCAGAGAAGGAAGAAAAAAATTAGTGACCATAGAAAACTTAGTAACCATAGAATCACCACAGAATGGTTTGTGTTGGAAGGGACCTTAAAGCTCATCCAGTTTCAATCCCCTGCCACAGGCAGGGACACCTTCCACCAGACCAGGTTGCTCCAAGCCCCATCCAACCTGGGGCAAGTCCCTTGGCCTTGAACAGTGCCAGGGATGGGGCAGCCACAGCTTTTCTAGGCAACCTGTGCCAGGGCCTCACCACCATCACAGGGAAGAAATTCTTCCTAATATCTCATAGAATCATAGAATAGTTAGGGTTGGAAAGGACCTTAAGATCATCTCATTCCAACCCCCCTGACATAAGCAGAGACACCCCACACTAAACCATGCCACCCAAAGCTTTGTCCAACCTGGCCTTGAATACCACCAAGGATGGAGCACTCACAACCTCCTCCCTGGGCAACCCATTCCAGTGCCTCACCACCCTAACAGGAAAGAATTTCTTCCTTATATCCAATCTAAACCTCTCCTGTTTAAGACTGAATCTGTTACCCCTTGTCCTGTCACTACAGTCCCTAATGAAAAGTCCCCCCCCCACCATCCCTATAGGCTCCCTCCAGATACTGGAAGGCTGCTAGGTCTCCACACAGCCTTCTCTTCCCCAGGCTGAACAGCCCCAACTTTCCCAGCCTGTCTTCA